>JAOWBN010243276.1:0-11963 GCA_028565015.1 Pinguicula moranensis | reverse complement strand
CTCAAACCCGACCCCCTAATGATGAGTCCATTTTATACCTATTTTATGTAGACTATTTTAGTCTAATTTGACTCAATATTGATAGGAGGAGACGCTTTTATTGCCCATTTTTCTTTATTTTGTAATTTCAAGTCACTAAATGCCCTTTGGGAGAAAAAGAAGGAAAAATATCCTAAAAGTCCCACAAAATACAAGATTTTGAGTGCAAGGTCGTAGCCCCAGTTATTCAAGTTGTAGCCCCAATTTGGACGCCACAAATCTATTTTGGCGGAAAACTACAAAATAAAGTGTAGAGTGACCATTCTACCATTACTTACATGCGGGAAAATATCTTATCTAAAGCTTCCCGAATACGCTATCTTCACAAGCTTCTCGAGGAAGCTAACTTTCTTACATATATTTTGAAAGATAGAAAAACAGAACTCATTCTGGAGGGATCCCATTCTGAAGGTTTCAGATTCTTGAGGGGTTGGAACTCTGGGAACGTTTCCCCTGGAATCATGGATTAATTCTTTCCATATTCCTGAAGGGAGAACGATTCCAAGATGTCTCCCTATGGAGTCACGTACCAATTCTTCCCATAAAACCATTCTGGAGCAGAATCCTTCAAGGATCCGGGGCATAAGGCAACAGTACTTGGAGAGGAACCTTGGAGATGGAGCAGTAAGGTGACAGGATACTGCACACCCTCCTCATCATCCAAGGGGGTTTGTTGCCTTTATGAACTAAGCTTTTATCTATCTTTTGTATGGCTTTAGACTTTATTTTGGGGCATTGATGTAGCCACTCTTTTGAATATAATTGAGGAATTTGAATGTCCTAAACAATGGGCTACAATTCTTGTATATGAGAGCAATGCAACCCTTGTTAATTTAGTAGTTGATTTCTAATGTTTAGTCTTTGGAAATGTTGTTGTGACTATTTGGTTTTATTGTGTTTTTCCTAACTTGCATGTGTTTGATCCACATTTGCATGTTCACTAAGCATGGAGGGAGGTTGAGAGTAGTGGTCGGCATCCGGGATGGCCAGGATGGCTCGCCCGCACAGTAACGGGCTGACGGTTTGGGCTGTATGAACCGCACCATCCATTTCACATAAACGGCCCGCCCGCCCAAAAAATGGGCGATAAATGGGCTAGCTCGTTTAGGCCCATTAATCTGTTTAGGCCCATTAATCTGCTTAGGCCCGTGTAACCTGTTTGGCCCTTATAACCTGTTTGGAACCGTATAACCTGTTGTAGCCCGTATAGGAACTGTCAAAGTAGTGGACACTTGCACAATTTTCTTGAAATGTACTTGCTGCAAGTCTCAAAACATCCTATTCAAAGCATTCAAAACAAAAATCAACAAAAAGACTAGAGGATGTCTACACTCAGCACTCCACAGTCAACACCAGACACCAACATTGTACAGTCTACACGAACACGACAAACAGGTCGATACAGTACAAAGTACATGAATACTACAGTCTATAAGATTCAAGAAGCAACAAGAGCACATCACAACAAGTCAAGAACAAAATGACCAAAAGAGATTGTTAAATTTCACATCTTTAATGAAAGCGGAGTGAGTTCTTGGTGCAAAGATCGTCCCTACAATTGCAATGCAAGTAACTGAATCGTAAGTAATTAAGTAACATAAATGAAAATGAAAGTATAATTTTATAAACAAATGAATGCTTAATTGTTAACCTTTACTGAGGAGTAAAGGAGTAGGAATATCATATTCTTCATATAATTCATCAGTAAAATACTCTTCAAGCGACCTCAACCTTTCAACTCTATCATCTTGTAACTCCCAATCCTGAATCAATATCAGCATCTCTACTATCTCAGGGGTCAACCTAGCTCGTCTTTCTTCAACAATCCTCCTAGACATGCTAAAAGCAGATTCTGATAAAACTATAGAAACTGGAATGCTATACACATCCTTTGCCGATTGCGGAAGAATTGGGTATTTGGTTTTGTGCCCCTCCAACCTAGTAAAACAAGAAACATTTATATAACAAAATAAAGGAAAATCAGAATTTGTTAGTTGTTAGTTTGTTACCAAAGACAAGAAATCTCACCATTGTAACAAGTTCAATTGCACCATATCATCGCTCAACCCAAAATTTGTATGAAGATAGTGCTTCAATTCATAGTACTTGCCACCATCACTTGTATCCATATGTGCACTCAAAGATGGACCAATGGTACCCAAAAAGTTCCAAGCCAAGAGATCATCATCGTTGGGTGCTTGTGGCTGAACCCTCAAACCTCCATACTTGCTATCATACTTGGCATTTATTTCAAACAAAGTGGTCTCCACATTCTTGGCAATGCTAGGATCCTTCTCCACTCCCATCCGACCTCAAATTTTTTTAACAGCTCCTTAAGAAATTGTCATCTTTGCTCGAGGATCTAAAATAAATGCCAAACAATATAACATAGGAGGTGTAGCCCAGTAGTCAAAATACTTATGCTCCATCGCTTGCACGGCATCGTCCAATGGTTCATCATCCTTATATGCATAAAGATTATGAGCAATAATAAGAAGTTGATGAAATGCTATAGGAGATGTAGGATAATAACTCCCTGAAAGTGCATTGGTGGCCTTGTAGAAGACTTCTAATAACTTGACAATATTATCAACAACCTCCCAATCAGAGAAGGTAAGTATTGCTTGTGGACGGGAGGAAGCCTGCATCTGTGCTATCATCAGGTACTGTGAGAGTGAAAGCTTGTACTCGGTCGCTCGATGTAACTTCAAGTAGGTGGAGTTCCATCTGATGGTCATATCCACATCCAAGATACGTGGCTTGAAACCTACGGAGATACATTGAGCTTTGAAGGCATTGACGTGTTGGTTCGATACCCTTATCCAAGACACACCCTTTTGCACATTGCCAACATAATCTTATAAGGATTCTAAACATGCTTGCACTATCAAATTGATAATATGACAAGCGCACCTGTGGTGTTAAACAAAACCAATATTGTATGTCTTTAGAGGCTCCTCAAGAAATCGTATGGCCTTAGCGTTTGCCGTGGCATTATCTAGTGTGATTGAAATTGTTCGATAGAAGAGTCCATAATCCGTGATGACCTCTACAATGCTCTCAGTAATAACCTCTCCCGTGTGCCTATTAACCAATCAAAAACCAATTATCTTCTTTTGTAATATCCATCTAGAATCAATATAATACGTTACCATGCAGGAATAATCCAAATGGGCCCTAGAGTCCCATGTATAAGATGTTAGATCAACACAATGTTTGGAGGCATCAAACTCAGATTTTAGTGCAGCAATACGCTTATCAAAATATTTATCACGTCGAATGGTGCGTGCACTTACTGTATGAAATGATGGGTTGATTAATTTTTTTACGTGTTTCTCGTAAGCTGAACTCTCTCCAAAAAAAATTGGTAAGTTACATACAGCCGTTAAAACAACCAAAGATTCCTGCCATACTTTAGGATCATAGTGCCAAACGATAATCTTTCCATAGGGAGTGAAATGTAGAGTCGATTAACTAGATGAACCTAAATTTACACCACTATACTTCAGTCTACATTTGGTTGCATGCCGCATCAATGAGCCAATACCGCTGGTTGCAGTGTTACCACAATACTCATTCTTGCAATATTTACATCTCGCTTTCCAAACAGTTAAACCATCGATGACCTTCTCAAATGATTCCACACATCAGAAGTGAGTCTCTTTGTTTTCCTAATGGCTGTTGTGCTAATACATTCTTGTGAGAAAGGGTTCACATCCAAAATTTCATTTTCTTCCCCTCTATCAATCTCTTCCTCGCGACGTGCATCCATTTCCTACGAGATTGCACAAAAAAGGCTTATAATAGGCAAATCAGCTTAGGAGTCATCAGATTGCACAAATCGGATTTAATAAAAACTTACAGCAACATTAAACTTAAACCAATGCAGCAGCAACATTAAATTAGTTCAGCAGCAAGCAACAAACTTGTAGAGACGTTAAATTATTTAATTTTCACATTTGTTCTTCTGATGTGATGTGCTCACAAGAAAATATTAATACATCAACATTAAATTTTCCATCAGCAAGAAAGTATTAACATAACAACATTAAATCAGTTATCTAAGACTTTATGAAGACATTTAACTAAAAAAAACTAAATGAATGACATTTATCTTAAAAAAACAGCTTGGGAGCCATCAGAATGCACAAATTAGATTTAATAAAAACTTGTACCAACATTAAATTATTTAATTCTCAGATTAGTTCTTTTGATTTGATGTGCTCACAACACAAGAAAGTATTAACACATCAACATTAATTCTTCCATCAGCAAGAAAGTATTAACACAACAACATTAAATAAGTTATCGAAGATTTTATGAAGACATTAATCTAAAAAAAAATGGACGACATTTATCTAAAAAAATCAAATTAGTTCTTCTGAATCATACCTTCCATCAACAATCATTGTTTAGTTTACATTAACTCAGTAAAAGTTAACTCTACATGACTCACTGCGAAATGTATTGATCAAAAGCGATTAAATATTAAGTCGCAGTCAATTCCATCAACCAAAACTAATCTGAGTTTTCTGTTAGAGGAAGATTTAATTCTCATCTCACAGGAAAACACAACAGAAATATAAAACTGGAAGAAAAATGAGAAAACCATGATTCTAGACTCGCGAACAAGGTAAATAACGGCTAAAATGAAAGATATTAAGTCGCAGCTAATTTCATTCAACCAAAACTAATCTCAATTTTTTGTTAGAGGTAAGATTTTATTCTCATCTTACAGGAAAACAAAACAGATATATAAGAATGAACATAAATGAGAAAACCATAATTCTACACTTACATTTTAACAATCAGTCAATATTTTATTGAAATGAACTGAAGTCACTATAAAGTAGCATATTTAATACATAAGGTGGCTGAAATGAAATGAAGACTAACATTAAAATAGAATTCTAACAACCGGTCAAGTAGACCACGAACAAAGCCCCTATGAAATGACATGAACACGAAATAAACCTTACACTTACATAATATTATACTGAATCTTCGAATGGCAGTGGACGAGAATGGCGACGAGATGGTAGACTAAACTTTGAATCTGAATCTGAAGAGTGGAAACAAAATTCTAACAACAAGTCAAGTAAATCACGAATAAATACCCTATGAAATGACATGAACTCGAAATAAACCTTACAATGACAGAATATTATGCATTTATGCTAAATCTTCAAATGACAGTGAGCGAGGATGATGACGGGGACGATTAAATTGAACTCTGAAAATTGAAGGCTGAAGCATCGAAAAAATTGAAACAACGAGGAAGAAATTGGTGAAAATGGAAACCCTAACGCTCTCAATTCACTCGTGAGTCAATCCTCGTCTCCCATAGGTAGGGAAAAGGAAAGAAATGAAGGTCGAAGACAGAATAGCGTTATACTCGCATCTCACAAGTCACAAAAAAAAGTAAAAAATGTAATGCTGATTCACAACAGGCGCGCAGCTTAGCCCACGGGCTGGAAAAAACAAGCCCACGGCCGCCCCGCTACAAAAACGGGCGGACTTTTCATGCCTACACACTTAATCGCCCGTTTCGTGGAGGGCTTTTCATGCCTAGACACGCCACCACCCATTATTCAACGGGCGGTGCATACCCGTAGCCCGTTTTAAATGGTCAGAGACGAGCCGAATATGCCTAACACTATGTGACTTTTGAATTTATTGTTGGATAAACTTCCATAAGTGTTGTGTCCATCTGCATGTGAATAGGATATAAGATGTTTTTTTGGCCATAGTCCCCGCATAGACAACATGTTTGCATCTGGGGATTGTGTATGTTTCTGGCCCTCGAGTAGTTAAATAATAATACGAGGATTAACAATTTATTGCAATAAAGAAAATAAATAATTCAACAGTAATAACATATACAAAGAAGTACAAAATTTAAATTGAATTTCAACATTTCACCATTAAATGAAACACATGGATTTGAGGAACTCTGAGGCATGTGTAACTCACATTTCCTCAAAATAAATTCGCCATCTCCTCAGTACTTTGAGATTCACGAGCATCTATCTCACAAGATACAACGAATACGAGTTGATATGTACAATACTTACAGGACAACTCCGGCGAACTCTAACAGTATATTTTTTCAATCACCAATTGAAAGATTCACAAAATACGCAAAGAAGAGAGAACTAAAATTCTAGACTCTGTGTGTTGTGTATATATCTTTCACTTAAGATGGAATCCACTATTTATAGAGAATTTTAATGAGTGTTAGCGGTTCTACACCTCTATAACTTCTCCAGTATCTCCACTGACATAGTGGGTTAATGGTTACTTAATAAAAACACAATTCCCTTCGTATTCTTTATTAATTTCTCATTCATCACTAATAATATGTTATTTTTCCAACAATCCCCCACATGAATGAAATTGATCCTATACACAGATTCAATACGTGATGATAGAATTCTGCGGTCAATATCTGCATAGGATAGGTAGGTTTCACCCCTTGAACCTTCACTTGTGAGATTATATTAACTTTACTAGCTGATCAGTAGATGTGATTTCCTTGAACTATTTTGTCATTTGTGTAAACTTGTAATATAATTCGCCCAGATATCTTCCTGATACTGTTTTGATTCTCATGTTTTATGTTTATTAGCCTGGTTCTGAGAGAGTTTTTAAATAATTGAGCCCCCACAATTCTTTTTCGAAGCGGCCCGTCTTCTCTCTCACATAGGTGATCAATTAATTAAATGTAACCTGCATTACTCAACTCGGATTTTCGATGCATAAGGATCATTAAAAGGAAATAAGTTTAAATTTTCCCATGGTTTTCACTGTTTCATCACAGGAATAGGCAGGGTTTACCCCCACAGTGAGGCACCAAGGTTGTTACAGTTAGGTTGTCCCTTTGAACCTAGATCTTGGGATCTCTAGTCAACTAGATTGAATTTTCTTTGTATTGAACTTATTTTATAACGGGCTTAAGTTCCATTCTTCTCGATGTCTTTTTAACTTGATCTTTATTTAATCCTTTGGTTAGTGGATCCGCGATGTTATCCTTTGGCCTTACAAAGTCAATAGTAATAACTCCAGTTGAGATAGTTGTCTAATGGAGTTATATCGATGATATATATGTCTCGACTTGCCATTGTATAAGACATTATTTGCTCTACTAAATGTAAATTGGTTATCGCAATATATGCATATTGCTAACACAGGTTAAGGCCAATATGGAATATCCTCCAGGAAATTCCATAGCCATTCTGCCTCTACACTTCATTTATCCAATGCTACGAACTCAGATTCCATCATGGATCTGGTTATTTCAGTATATTTCAAGAATTTCCACGAAATTGCTCCACCTCCAACAGTGAAGACTCAACTAGTAGCTTTGGAGTCTTGTATATCAGAGATTCAGCTTGCATCAGTGTATTCTTCTAAGACAATAGGATCTCTGCTATAATACAGCTCATAATCACGAATATATATTAATAGTACTCTAGTGATTGCTTGCCAGTGATCAATTCCAGGATTACGCATAAATCTGTACAATATACTCACAGTATTGGCAATGTTTGGTATTGTATAGCTCATTAGATACATAAGACTGCTTATCACTCTAGCATATTCTATTTGAGTAATACTATTTCCTTTATTCTTCGACAAATGTTGACTTATGTCAATTGGAGTTCTAGAAGAACTAGAATTATCTTTATTAAATTTGTCAAGAATATTGTCCACATAGTGCGACTGGCTCAATGTGATACCATTTGGCGATCGTATAATTTTAATCCCTGAAAATTACATCTGCCAAACTCATATTTTCATATCAAATCTTGAGTGGTGTGTCATTCGATCATAGTAAGTGTGTGTGTTGTTGAGGGTGGAAGTGACTGTTAAGTATGTCTTTGGTACATTTTACCATTCTATCATTGTTGCTGCATAAAGACATAAGGTTATATATCATTGTTTTGTAATTTTTACGTAGACACATTTGTCACACTCATTGATTTTGTACCCATCGGTCATCATGGCTTGATCAAATTTCGCATGCCACTGTTTGGGTGTTTGTTTAAGTCCATACAAAGACTTTACCAATTTACAGACTTTCTTTTCTTATCCAGGAAATACATATCCCTCGGGTTGTTCCATATAGATTTATTCCTCAAGATTTACATTAAGAAAAGAAGTCTTTATGTCCATTTGATGAACTTCGAGATTGTGCAATGCGGCGATTGCTAAAATCAATCTTATCGAATTTATTCTCGACACAGGAGAATAAGTATCAAAGTAATCAAAGCCTTCTTGTTGCTTGTATCATTTGATTACAAGTCTAGTTTTTATACTTATCAATTGTTCCATCTCGTTTCATTTTTCGTTTGAAAACCCACTTGAACCCTAATGGTTTACATCTGAGAGGAAGATCCATTAGTTCCTAATTATGATTATACAGGATGGAATCAATTTCACTTTTTATTTCTTCTTTCCATTAAGGATCCACCGTTGAGCTTACACTTTTCTCGTAAGTTCGGGGTTCACACTCGATCATATAGGTTAGAAAATTTGGTCCAAAAGATATTTTTGTACTTGCCATTTTAGTACGACTGGGCTCTTCCTAAACTTTTCAAGTTCTTCTTGATCTTGAATAATCTCATCCAAGCCCCGTTTCATAGAACTTGGTTCAGATTCATTGGATTTGTTTGGAAAGACATGTTCAAAGAACAAAGCATTCCTTGATTTCATTATCGTATTCTAGTGAATATTAGGGGTTTGAGATTCACATTCAAGAAATCGATATGTACTACTGTGACGTGCATACCCAATGAAAATACAGTCAATCGTTTTTGGACCTATTTTTATTTTCTTGGGTAAATGTGTTGCCACTTTAGCGAGTCATCCCCACACTTTTGAGTATTTGTATGAAGTTTCCACAATTCATAGAGCGTATTTTCGATTTTCTTCCGGGGTACCTTATTTAAAAGGTAATTAATCGATAATATGGCTTCCCCCCACATATTTTACGGCAAACCAGAACTGATTAACATTATTTTCATCATTTCTCTTAAAGTTTTGTTTTTCCGTTCTGTCATTATTGGATTGTGGAGAATAAGGGGCAGTGGCCTCATGAATAATATCATGTTGAGCACAAAGGCACCAAATGACTCTACATAATCATCAATACGGTCACTTCTAGCCATCTTAATTTTCTTATTAAGTTGGTTTTCTACCTTTTGTTTATAGAGAGTAAATTTTTTTATATCTTCATCTTTACTTTTCATCAGATATACATAATAGTATTTTGTATTGTCATCGATGAAAATAATAAAATATTTATTCTTACCTCTTGTTAGAATAAACTTCAAATCACATACATCGGTGTGAATTAACTCAAGGGGTTCAGTCATTCTTTCAACTAATTGAAACGATGACCTTGTCAACTTTGCCTCAACACACGTTTTGCACTTGTGTTTGGACTTTATATTAAACTTTGGTATGTGGTTCAAATTAATTAATCTACACAAAGTATCGTGATTAATATGTCCTAATCAATCGTGCCATAGATTAGAAGACTCAAGCATGTAAACAGAATAAGTGTGAGCTTTTTTTAGCATTATCTGAGGGTTTTATAACAACCATTATATTCATCTTCCATGTTATCAATACACACATCGCCTTTTCCAACAAATAAACCTTGTTTGGACAAAGCAACCCTGTGGGATTCAAACACCATCTTGAATCCATGTCCACTCAATAGTGTTCCAAAAATTAGATTCTTTCTTAGCGCATGCACTTACAGTCAAATGTATGTGCCTTGTATTGTTATAGTTGTGACATTTCCCAAGAAACTTTTGTATCTTAGTCACTCCTCCTTTAAGTATGATCTTTGACCCATGCACAAGCTTCTTATTCTTGCCCTTTTCATATTCTACCACATTTTCTCTAACAACATGCATGTTGACAATATCCGAAGCCTTTTTGTTAAATCCTTTGTTATCTTCTTCAATACGAAGTCTAAGGATCATAACTTCAAAGGCAATTCCCTTCATTTTGAGCTTCAAATAATTTTTAAAGTTCATCCATATAGGGGGTAACTTCTTAATTATTGAAGCTAATTGGAAAGATTCACTAAGTATCATTCCCCCTGCCAACATTCCATTAATGATCAACTGAAGTTGTTGGACTTGGTTTACAACAGTCTTTGTATCCACCATTTTGAAATTCAAGAACTGAGACGCCAAAAACTTCTTGTCACTATCTTAAGTTTTATACTTGTGGTCTAAAGCATCTAACGGTTCCTTTGTTGTCTTCTTTATGCTATATATTGTATACAAGGCAGCAGACAAGTTATTCAGGATGTAATTTCGACAATGAAATTCAGAATGCTTCCAAGCATCTATTGCAGTCAAGGTGTGCACATCCAACTCATCCTCTCTGACAGTAGGAAGATCCTCTTTCAAGAATCTCGCAAGATTCGGCATAGTAAGGTAGAACAATATTTCCTGTTGCCACGTCTTAAAGTTTGACCCCATAAATTTTTCTGGTTTCTTATTGTGACTCATAGGGATAGATGTCACTTGAGAAATCACCAGAACCCTTGGAGTCGGTGTTACCATGGGATCATTCATTCCCTGCGAGTCCCCAAGAGTAGGAATTATATCAGGGGTCTCAACTTGTAAAAGTGGCACGAAGGAAGAGCCTTTCAAAAATACGGGTGTAGTACCATCATTCTTATCGTCAGCCATTTATGAAATTCAAGAAACTTGAAAGTAAATAATCTTGACAAAACAAAATCTGAAAGCCAGTATTACGATCGGTCACGCTCACAATATATACTCAACAAATAATTGATTTCCTCAATAAGTAATACCTACCATACTCGCGAAATATCCAGTTTTAAATCCACATTAACAGTAATAAAATATGGATTCTACCTCTATGCAGAATAGACTAGACATATTATAATCATCAATTCATCATGTTCATAATATACAATCCATAAACATGAAACATGATGCTGCCATCATCAAGAAATTCAATCATGAACTATTGTCACATGGAATTTGTAGATAATACAAGAAAACCAACCAATATGCGAAACTAGCATATGGATTTATAATTCTGCAAGTATACGTAATCGGTGTAATCTCTCACACATGAAATCGACAGATAAAAATCGAATTAGTATCACATAACGTAACTGATTTGAACTTTGACCAAATCTAAACATGAATTTTCAGTAAACAGACTGTTAGTTCCAATAGAAACTAGAAAATCTATTTTAAGATTGTTAAATAATAATACAGGGATTAACAGTTTATTGCAAAAGATGAAATAAATAATTTAACACCAATCACATATACAAAGAAATACAGAATTTAAATTGAACTTCAACATTTCACCGTTGAACGAAACATACGGATTTGAAGAACTCCGAGACTTGTGAAACTTACAGTTTTTTTAAAACAGATTCATCCTCGTCTGAGTGCTTGAGATTTATGAGCGTGTGTCTTCTAGGATACAATGAATACAATTTAATATGAACAACACTTGCACTCCGGCGAACTTTAACGATATATTTCTTCAATCGCCAATTGAATGACACAAAATATGCCAAGAAGAGATAATTAAAATTGTAGACTCTATGTGTTGTGTGTATATCTTTCACCAATAGGAGATCTACTATTTAAGTATTTATAGAGATTTTGAATGAGTATTATAGATTTTTCATCTTTGTTAGTGGGTTAATGGCTACTTAATAAAAAAACATTTTGTCCTTTATATCTTGTATTAATTTCTCATTGATTCGTAATAACATTTTTTTTTTGGAAAGGCCAAATTTTATATATACAGAATATATACAGAGTTTCAGGTGCTGAGTATAAACTGATACAAGCACCATCAATCACTACCCTTGACCACTTAGCTACGCCCTGGTCAACAGTGCCCGGGGC
>JAOWBN010243275.1:0-23765 GCA_028565015.1 Pinguicula moranensis | reverse complement strand
GCGACATAATAATCGGAGTTTCCGATGGACTCAACGTACCGTTTGCCCTCGCCGCCGGACTCTCAGGCACCAGCGTCCTTCCTCCGTAATTCCCTATTTTTCATATTCATTTTTCTCATTATAATTGTTACGATTTTATCCCGTGCCCTCAGGGCACGGGCAATACTCTAGTAAACATAAACATAGGAAGGGCGGGTCGAAATAAAATAAAAAATAAACATTGGACCTAATCCGGCCCGTTTGATCACACAGATCAGGGCAACCCGGTCCAATAATATGATCGGAAAAGTGGGTCGAACTAAGGCAAACATTTATGTCTTTCTAAGCTTCTATTAAATTCTGAAAATATTTATACTACAAAACCTTTTTTTTTATATGTATAATATTTATTAATTGGAATCTCACAAAAGCATTGAACGGGGAAGAATAACCTTTGCACAAAACCCATGCGTTCCGAATTGGAAATCCAAACCTTAGTGGATTGTCTTCTACAAATCCTCGGATTCCTTCAGCAATTGAAGTGGCCTCAGAGATTAAAGCAAGATTGAAGTTGAAGGAACACGATTACGATTGACAAATTTGTAACAAAGTAATAATAAAAATAAAGCAGTAAATAAGAAGAGAGTTAAGGCATGTGGTTCTCCCAACAAGCTTCGTGTACTGCACGTTGAGTTCTGGAATCTGAGTCTCTTGTACCTTTTATTTCACTGCAAATGGATCTCCAATTTCCATCGAAAGCAACCCAAAAATGGCAAACAGGCGCCGTATATCAAATGAGATGAAGATCTCGCTCAAAATCTTAAAGACACAAGTGAAGATCGCAAATAAAACGGCAAATCTTGCCAAAAACAGAGTAATCTCTTTTAAAATTGTAAGAGAAGCGAGAGAGAAAAGTGAGTACGTGAAAGAATGTGAGACAGAATAATCAGAATAATTTTAATGTGTATGTTTTGAGTGCGGTATCGCCTTTTATACGTCCGCCACGAGTTAATCTTGATCGTTGAGATGATTTCATCAAACGACTGAGAGTTCTGAGTCGCAACTGGCGGATTTTACATTTTGAACCAACGGTCTGGATCTTGCATCTCTATCGCTTGATTTCAGACATGCGATTTGACAGAGAATCAAATGTCTGGATCACTTTGAGACTGTGCATCAGATATCGAGGAGTCACCGTTTTTTGTCCATTGGATGAAGTTTGGTTCGAACAAATGAGATTTGATCAAATAAATTAAAGTGACGTGATTAATTCTCACCGTTGAGTGAGATTTGACTTGAGCGACCGAGATTGCTCACAGATGTCGAAGAGATGGGATTAACCTCCTCCGTCGGATCCCTGTTCGATCAACGACTTCGATCACACTTCACCAGGTTGGCACCACGTAACTTTGTCCATCATATTATAAATACAATGTGTTGGGCCTAATACTATTTAGGCCCAATCCATTAGGTCAACTAGGTTAGTATAAATAGCCTTTTGTATTGCAAAATTGTAATCTTCACATTATTCCAAAAGAACACGCGCAGCTTTATCTCTTCTTCACTATTCTCATACCTATGGGTTCTTCAACAAAACTACCAAAACCACCCTGGATTCTTTGAATCTCCTCATGGTATCAGAGCGAGTCCCCGAAGCTTCAAACTGCTCTATGTTTCCTCCATTCAGTAATCCGCTGCTCCTCTAAATCTCTTCTTCTCTGTCTACTATATGGCTCCACCTGCACCCCCTGATTTTCCCCTCACTTATGCTGAGTTTTCACACCTTGTTACGGCTAAACTCACCCCCCATAACTTCCTGTTTGGGCGTACTCAAGTTCGGTCCCTCCTGCAGCGCTATTCACTCCTTGGCTATGTTGATGGCTCTCAAGTTGTTCCTCCTGCCCTTGATCCCACTGACCCCACCAAGGCAAATTCTGCTTATGTTCAGTGGCAATCTTTTGATCAACACCTATATAGCCTGTTGATTTCTTCACTCACTGATGCTGCCTACAGTGTCCTCACCGGCCAGCTTACTGCTCAGAGTGTTTGGAGTACCCTGGAACGTGAATTTAGTAGCTCTGGTCCCTCCCAAGAGCTCGGTCTCAGAGACGCTCTTCAGCAACTTCAAAAAGGAAATCTGTCCCTGAAGGAATATGCTCGGGAATTCTTCAGTCTCTGTGAGCAACTTGCCTCTATTGGTCGGCCTGTTTCTCCCTTTGATCAATCCCACTGGTTTCTCCGTGGTCTTGGTCCGGATTTCCCCACCTTTGTTGGCTCTCAACTATCTCTAAATCCACTCCTTCTGTTCGAGATATCCTAGCATGTGCTGAAAACTTTCATGCCCTCTACACCCGCACAGTGTCAGCCTCTGCTTCTCCGGCATTCGCCTTTTCTGCGGTTGCTCCGCCTACTGCTCCCACCTCCACTACCTCATCAATTTCGCCATCTCTCCCATCCTACCCAACTCCTGGTTCCATCCCTCCATCTCAGTCACATTCCTCTACTTATACCTCGCCTCATCTCCCTCGTCTCCATCATCCTCCCCTAAACCCTTTGCCAGTACCTCCCTCATATCCTCCGACCCCTAACCCTTCATTCTACGTACCTCCTGCTCCATATAATGCCCCAAGCTTTTCCCCTATTGTTGGCTTTCAATCCCGGGGGCCTGATTTCACTCGAGCCAAAGGACGCGGTCGCAGGTCGCGGGAGCCTTGTCGCCAAATTTGTCGGGCGTACGGGCATTATGCTGATAGTTGTCAAGACCAGTACTCCTCTCTGAAGTTTGCGGATGTCGCCGCTCAGGCGAATTTTGCGATGGTCGGACCTGGGGGTGCCGTAGGGCACGACGCTGTTTCTCCATGTTTTTCTTCTGGACAGATTAGGGCTCCGCTTGTTCCCTTCTCAGGCCATTTCCCCTCTTATGGGCCGTTCTCTCCACTGGTCCCTGTCACTTATTACTCGAACGGCCCACCTGCCCATTCAGCCCATCCTGCTGCCTCTGTCTATTCTCTTGGGCCAAATAGCCCACATCCTTATTTCCAATCCATCGCAGGCCCTTCTCAGCCCACTTATAATGCCTTACCTCCTACCCCACCACAGGCCCATACTGCCCTATTACCCTCTACCACACCACTGCCTCCCCCTCCCCTGGAGGTCGTGGCCCCCTCTTCTGGACCATGTCTTCAGTTTGGGTCCATGCCTCTCTCGTGGTATCTTGCCTCTTCTCGCTCTGCCCCACCAGGTGTGGGCGATCACTCCCCCCTTCCATCATCGGCTTCGCCTTATGCTGCAAGTTTTTGCGGGTCCTCTATTTCTGACTGGTATATAGACACTGGTGCTTCTGAGCACATGACTCCCACTCAGACCCTGCTTGATCGTACTACGCCCTATACGGGTAAGGCATGTGTTGTTGTTGGCAATGATACTTCTCTCCCTATTACTCATCTTGGTTATGTTTCTACTGCTAATCTTCATCTGCTTGATGTCCTTGTTGTTCCCTCTCTTACCAAAAATCTTTTATCCATTAGCAAATTAACCTCAGATTTTTTTCTTGCTATAACCTTTATTGATCATTGTTTTGTGGTTCAGAGTCGTCACACGGGACAGGTGGTGGCCACCGGCCGACGTGATGGAGGCCTATATGTGCTAGATCACTGCATCCCTGCTTTTGTATCTTCCCCGTCAGTGTCTCACCTTAGCCGCACTTTTGCTTTATGGCATGCTCGTTTAGGTCATGCTCCATCCTCCATTATTACACTGTTAGGTCGCCAGGGTCGTATTTTGATTAACTCTCCCCCTGTTCCTCATATTTGTGCATCTTGTGAAATGGCGAAGAGTCATAGGTTACCGTTTGTACCTACGGACAAGCATGCCTCTCGGCCACTTGTCTTAATACATTGTGATTTATGGGGACCTTCCCCGGTATTATCTGTGGCTGATTTTCGTTATTATGTCATATTTATTGATGATTATTCTCGCTTTACATGGTTCTATCCTTTAAAACATAAATCCGAATTTTATGCCACATTTCTTCATTTTCATGCCTTTGTTGAAAAACAACATTCTCTTCCCATCCAAAACTTCCAAAGCGATGGTGGTACCGAATTTACCAATCATCATTTTCAACATCATCTTCGCACACATGGCATCCATCATTTACTCTCATGTCTGTACACCCCTGCACAAAATGGTCGTGCTGAGCGCAAGCACCGTCACATTACTGAGATGGGTCTTACTCTCCTCTTTCACTCTCATGTACCATTATCCTATTGGGTTGATGCGTTTAGCACTGCGGCCTACATCATCAACTGGTTGCCATCGCCTCTTCTATCAGGTATCTCTCCCTATGAGTACTCTATGGCTCTGCACCACGATATGATCACTTTCATTCATTTGGTTGCCGTGTCTTCCCTTGTCTCCGAGATTATACCCCTCATAAACTTGCTCCTTGCAGTTTGCCTTGTCTCTTTCTTGGTTACAGCTCATCCCACAAAGGATTTCGTTGCCTTGATATCACCACCTCCCGTATATATATCACCCGTCATGCTCGTTTTGATGAAAGTTGCTCTCCTTATCATCACTCTTTACCTATTCCTTCCCTATCTGATCTTGATGTTTCTATTTTTCTTGAGTCTCCTGAGTCTGGTTCACCCTGTCGAGCCTCCTCATCTCTTCCCTCTTCATCGTCTCCCTGTACCATCTGCACTCTTTCTCCTATGGATTCCTCTTCCTTGGCTCCTCCGCCTTCGGATCATACCCCTATCCCCTCTGTGGACCCTCCTCCTCCATCCCTATTGGAAAGTACCCCTACTTCACCAGTGAACCCTTCCGGTACACCCCTTCCTGAGCCTATTTCCTCTCGTTCCCTTCCTGTGATGAGCTCTCATCCCATGATCACTCGTGCTCGGGCTGGTGTGTTTCGATCCAAAATTCTTGCTGATTACTGTGATATTGTTCCGGCTTGTTTTCTCACTGCACTCTTGGCCTCTACCGAGCCCCGTGGCTTTCGGTCTGCTGCCAAGCATCCTGCTTGGATTACTGCTATGGATGAAAAGATCGCTGCCCTCCATCAGAATCACACCTGGGAACTTGTCCCTCGCCCTCTTCATGGTAATGTTGTCAGCTCCAAATGGGTCTTCCGTACCAAATATCTTTCTGATGGTTCTGTTGAACGGCTTAAAGCTCGTCTAGTTGCTCGTGGTTTCAGTCAAGTCTCTGGTTTGGATTATTTTGACACTTTCTCTCCGGTCGTCAAAGCTACTACTGTTCGTGCAGTTCTTTCTCTTGCTGTTTCTCGTCGATGGCCCCTCCGACAATTGGACGTGAAAAATGCATTCCTGAATGGTAATCTTACTGAGGATGTCTACACGGAGCAACCTCCCAGCTATGTTGATCCCCTTCACCCTGATCATGTCTGTCACCTCAAGAAGGCCTTATACGGTCTCAAACAAGCCCCGCGAGCCTGGTTTGAATGTTTTAACACCTTTCTTCTGACACTTGGGTTTCTCTGCAGTCGTGCTGATACCTCCTTATTTACATTTACTCGGGGGTCTGCTATCATTTATCTTCTTCTCTATGTTGATGATATCATTGTTACTGGCACCGATGTTTCTCTACTGGATCGCCTTGTTTGTCGCCTGCATTCCGAATTTGCTCTCAAAGACCTTGGCTCTCTCACTTACTTTCTTAGCATTGAAGCAACTTCTCTTGATGATGGTCTATTTCTCAGTCAGATGAAATATGCTCGTGATATTTTAGGATGAGCACAACTTCTTGACAGCCGTCCTGTCACCACCCCTATGGCTGTTTCTCAGTATCTTTCCTCTGCAGGTGACCCATTGCCTGACCCCACTATGTATCGTTCTCTTGTTGGTGCCCTCCAGTATCTCACTATTACACGGCCTGACTTGACTTATGCTGTCAATTCCGTGAGCCAGTACATGCATGCTCCCACTGATCTTCATCTTCATGTTGTTAAGCGTATCCTCCGCTATGTTCGTGGCACCTTATCTATGGGTCTTCGGTTCACTCTCTCTGCGGTTCCTGGTTCAATCCTTGCATATTCTGATGCTGACTGGGCGGGATGCCCTGACACTCGTCGCTCTACTTCCGGCTATGCTATTTTCCTGGGAGACAATCTGGTATCTTGGAGTGCTAAAAAGCAACCTACTGTTTCTCGTTCCAGCTGTGAAGCCGAGTATCGCTCTCTTGCCACTACTGCTGCTGAGGTTCTATGGATATGTCATCTTCTCTCAGATCTTGGCATTCCCCTGCCTGGGCCCCCAGTTCTCCTCTGTGACAATAAGAGTGCTATATTTTTAAGTACAAATCCGATTGCTCACAAACGAGCAAAGCATGTGGAGCTCGACTATCATTTTATCCGCGAGCAAGTTCTTGCCAGCGCTATCAGTACCCATTTTTGTCTCCTCTAAGTATCATATTGCTGACTTGTTCACCAAGAGTCTTCCATGGGAGTTCTTTGAATTTTTTCTATCCAAGCTTCATGTGGTTTATAATCCCACACTCAGCTTTCGGGGGGGGGGGGGTGTTAGCCCTATGAAGGGCCCAATTCCCTCAGACAAAAACTCAGGCCCAGAAGAAGAATTGTCCAGAACACTGGAAGAAGTCAACACCATATCAAATGGCAATCTTGGATGGATGCACGACACCTTCAGAATTCCATCAAATGTTTCACCAACCAGTCCATGCTGCTATTCTGCACCAAAAGAAACAGGACAAGCATCTAGCCAAAAACAGAAAATTACACCAAAGAAGCATCACCAAGAATCTGACAACACAGTCAACAATCTCAGCATCATCAATGAAGAAGATTTAGTCAACAATCTCAGCATCATCAATGAAGAAGATTTAGATCCATAGACGTTGTCTTTCTATCTATATAACACACAAGCTGCAAATGTAAAATTTCAAGTCTTTCAATGGAGAAATCATCTTCTCATACTATTTTCTCAAACAAAGACTAACATCAACAAGTGCACACACGTACACCAATATACAAAACACACCATTTACCTCACGTCGTCAGTATCCATTCCAAGGTAAGCTGCAACAATTCTATAACCGCGTGCTCTCAGAACTTGGTAACACTCTCCAATGGAATTTTAATATTCAATTTCCAACAATTTCTCTACTCCCATGCTAACACGACGATTGTCTCTATATCTGCATCAAGAAATAATCAAGTGTTTCATGTTAGATTACGAATTCGATTAGTATTGATCGATGAAATGCACCGTTTGCAGCTACCACAAGACGCAACGTCCGAAGACATAAAAGTAGTTGAGACATTCTCGAAATCACTCAACTCCTCCACCACCTGACACATAAAATAGCTCTGGTTGTTCACGGCAGTCCGATACCTCTCTGTCCTCGTGTCTAGTATGTACGGATCCGATGCGTCCAAGATTTCATTGCTGTTGAGATCTGCAGCACCGACTTTCCACCGATCCAGATATGGAAATCATCGCTCACCAATTCGAACGTCACTACGTTCCATCTACATTAATCTTGAGATATGGTCCTTATTTTTTGAGAATAACTCTTTCACCCTGTCTCTAAAAGAATCTTCAGCTATTTCGATCTCATGGACTGCAATTTCCTCCGTGCAACCCGCAGTTCCTGATGAGATGGCAGCTCACAGACTACCAAAGCTTCTCTATACGGAAAAAAGTCGCTTGGGCTTCAATCTCATAACTGTTTCGAGAAAGAAATTTTCAAAAATATTTCGCAACTTTATTGACATGTGAGTCTATGGAACAACAGTCATGTCCTGATAATCAGGACAAAACACATTCTTCAATGAAGAATGTGACTTCACACCAGAACCAGCAGCTACTATTCGATCCAGCATGATCGTGAGATTGTGTTTTATTTGAGTTAATTAAAGAATCGTTATAGCACTTTTTAGCTCTTTGTATTAGGCAAGTTATGAGTGTATAGTAGACACACTAAGGAGCACACTTGTATAAAGAAACATGGATGATTAGCCATTGAGCTCTAATCGGATTTTACGCATTGTTCGTAACCTCCCTTTTGTTCGCGCCCACAGAGATGGTTGTCTTCAAACAGCCTTGATTTGTGAATTCTACATGGTATCAGAGCTTGGAAAGTATGGATGCAACGCTTTCCTTGAGAAACAACTATAGGTTCACGGCTCGGATAGCCCAAGAACTCAACTCGTCGGCATCCACCTCAATGAAACCAAATACCTGATTTGGAGAAGTGCGGTACAATCAGCACTTGAGGCAAAACTTAAAGTCGTATTCGTTGATGGCTCCCTGGAAAAATTGGTTGTGGACACAAAGCTCTTCCTCAAGTGGAAAAGAGCAAACAGTCTTGTGTGCTCATGGGTAAAAGGAGCTATGATGCCGGAATTGATGCGGCAATTCATGTTCATGCACGACATTTGTGGCAAGATTTGGAACAAAGACTTGGAACTGCCAGTATACCCCATTTATTTGAACTGAAGCGGTAAGTGGCCATAATGAGGCAACGGGCAGCCACCGTGGGAGAGCACTCGGTAAGCTCAAACAGATCTGGGATCAATACAATCAGTTGTGACCCCTGTCTCAGATTGATGGAGAAAATGGACTATTACTGAAAAGGAGAGAAAACGAGGACCGACTCATGGAGTTCCTCATGGGTTTGAATGATACTTTTGAACATGAGAGGAGTCAGAAAATCTGTCTCGACCCTTTACCACAATTGGACAAGGTTTATAACATGATAGTCACTGCGGAGAAGCACCATCAAGTCAGCAATCATATGGCTGCAGGAGGAGACGAATTGAATGTAGCTTTGATGGCAAAAGGTGTGGTATGGAGAGCTGAAGGAGCATCGTATCACAAAGGGAAATCTGACAAAGGTGAAAGAAACAATCTTGTGTATCATCACCATGGAAGAAGTGGACATACCATGGGGGGGTGTTACAAATTGAAAGGACCAGAAGTGCACACTATGGAAAGAAGGGACATTTGATTGATGGTTTCTATCAATTAAAGGGAAATCAAATATCAAAGGGCAAACAGTACACAACAGCAAACCAGGTCGAAGTGCAGAATGAAACGAGCTGGAACTCTATTCTACTTGATTTGAAGCCTTATGGGGTGGAAAACTTGTATGAGATAATGGGACAGATGCAACGTGATTTGTAGAAGCTCACAAATGAGAGAAGGGGGATTGCCCAGTCAGACAGAATATCAATTAACATGGCACATTATGAAGATTTTGCAGGTATGTCCTCTCATTGCACCTTGAAATACACTGCTAATCCAAATATACTGAAAGGTGACTGGATTGTGGAAACAGGGGGCCACGAATCATGTGTATTGATTTAAGCATAATGCCTAAACCACGGCCTTTAAATGTGTCACCCCAGTCTCCCAAATTGTTGCATAATCGGTTGGGGCATCCATCCTCTGATATAGTGAAACATCTTGAATTTTTGAATATTGCTAAGTCCTTGAGCAAAGCTGATCTGTCTTGTGAAATTTGCCCCCTTGCAAAGCAGAGCTTTATCTCATACTCCAACAGCACCAATGTCTTTGAAAACTACTTTGATCTAGTCCACATGGATATCTAGGGCCCTTACAAAATTCCTTCGATTACAGGGTGTCATTACTTCAGGTGCACATGGACTTTTTTGTTCCAATACAAAGACAAAGTGCCTCACTTTATATCCTCATTCCTCAATATGGTAAAAACCCAATACAAAGGAACTGTCAAAATCATCAGAACAGATAATGGTTTTGAATTTGTGAACTCACAATGCAACACACTACTCAGCAACCTATGAATTATTCACCAAAAAAGTTGCCCTTACACCCCCCAGCAAAATGGGGTTGTAGAACGCAGGCATAGATCCCTCCTCCAAATCACACGTGCACTTTTGTTCCAAGCTAAACTTCCCAAAACCTTCTACGGTGAGTCTATATTAACAATCACCTACCTGTTGAATAGATGGCCCGGTAGAGTCCTAAACTGGAAATCTCCTTATGAGATGCTACACTATGTTAGACCTAACCTGTCTTGCTTAAGAACATTTGGATGTTTGAACTTTATAATGAACAAAGGTCCTGTTAAAGATAAGTTCGATCAACAAGCTTTGAAGGGTTATTTTGTTGGATATCCTTCAGGGCAGCAAGGGTACAAGATTTACATCCGAGATGCTAATAAAATCATAGTGTCTAGAGATGTTGTATTTCATGAAGCTAGTTTTCTTTACTCTATGCTGCAACATAACACTATTGTGACTGAAAACCCCAATCACATTGGTCTGCACATCCCCTACGCCAGCCATTTAGAACCTGATGAACTGCCACACAACCAAAATGTTACACTTGATGACACTGATCATGTTCCTGCTGATTCACCAGCCTCCTCTCATCCTCTTGCCGAGATAACTGAGCTAGTTTCATTGTTAATCAATCCTCCAGTCATTCCTCTTCGAAGAAGTCAATGTGTTAAAACATCATCCCTGCTTCTCCGTGACTATGAAATTATTTTCACATGCTCTCTAAATTCCCTTGCTTCACCTCAACTCTCTGATCATTATTATGCTTTCAACAATGTGTATTATGAATTTGTGGCTAACTTGTTTACAGAGCATGAGCCAAAGCATTTCAATCAGACGCGTAACAACCTAGGTGGGTAGAAGCAATGGACCAAGAGCTACATGCATGGGAAGCAAATGAGACATGGGAACTCACAACACTCCCCGAAGGCAAGAAAGCAATAGGAGGTATATGGATCTACCGAGTGAAATGTAAACCTGATGGCTCCATTGACAGGTGCAAAGAAAGATTAGTTTCCAAAGGGTACAACCAAATAGAGGGTCAGAATTTTGAACAAATATTCAACCCTGTTGCAAAATGAGTGATTGTTGGTCTGCTCTTGGTTGTGGTAGCCTCACGTGAGTGGCCTATTCATCAGTTGGACGTAAACAATGCATTCTTACATGGCTCTCTCAATGAAGAAGTGTTCATGCATCCCTCTTTAGGCTACAAAAAAGCCGCAAGTGAAGTGTGCCTGCTGAAAAAATTATTGTATGGACTAGCAAGTATCACGACAATGGAATCATGAATTCAATAATGCACTCAAGGTCTACGGTTTTCAGCTTTCCTACCATGACAATTGTTTCTTCATATTGCATCATCCTCGGCATCAACTTTTCCTCCTCGTGTGTGTGGATGACGTACTTAATCACTGGATCAGACCTATATCAGCTGAATAAAGTGAAGACCTACTTGAACAAAACCTTCACAGTCAAGGACCTTGGTGAGTCACGTTACTTCCTTGGTATGGAACTTACCTGTTTTATTGATGGCACGTATATCAATCAGAAGAAATACATAAGAGAATTGCTAGCAGATGCAAGTTGCCTGGATTTCAAACCAGTTTTTACATCTCTTCCATAGGGCATAATGTTCGCAGCAACTAATGAAGATGGTTCTCCACCATAACATAATCCAGAGAAGTACATGTGTCTAGTAGAGAGGTTGCTATATCTTAATTATACAAGACCATATCTCACTTATGCAGTCCAACAGCTCAGTTAGTTTGTGCACTTACCACATGATTCCCACTAGCAAGCAGTTATGCATGTCCTCGAGTATTTATCCGGCCATAGGAACCTGAGATTGTTCTACCCTACGTGATCAACTGTCAAATTGGAAGCTTTCTGTGACGTTTATTGGAGCAACTGTAAGACAACCATGCACTCTCTAACTGGTTTCTGCATTTTCTTTGGTCCGTACTTTATCTCATAGAAGACAAAAAAAACTAACCAACTGTGTCCCACTCTTCGACCGAAACAAAGTATAGAGCAATGACAACTACAGTGAGAGAATTTCTCTGGCTGAAGTACATGCTGTAGGATTACAATATACCGTTGCCACTTCCAGTTCCACTATGGTGCGATAGCAATTGCCATCACAGCAAACCCTGTCTTCCATGAACGGACGAAACACATTGAAATTGATTACCATGTTGTGAGAGAGAAATATAAGTCCAGTTTCATTGCCCCCACTTATGCTGACACCACTTTGCAAGTTGTTGATTCCTTCACTAAGAGTTTATCCCGTTCGTAGTTCATTCGTCTACTGTCCAAGATGAGCCTTTGGAACGCTCCTCTTGAGGAGGGGGTATTGACATGTTAGTTTATGAAACAACATCCATGTCCTGATAATCAAGACATAACACATTCTTCACTGAAGAATGTGACTTCACACAAGAACCAACAACTACCATTCGATCCAGCATGATCATGCGGTTGTGTTTTATTTGAGTTACTTAAAGAATCATTATAACACTTTTAGCTCTTTGTATTAGGCGACTTATGAGTGTACAGTAGACACACTTAGGAGCACATGTGTATAAAGAAACATGGATGATTGGCCATTGAGCCCTAATCGGATTTTACGCATTTTTCGTAACCTCCCTTTCGTTCGCACCTCAACTCTCTGATCATTATGAGAAGGTTGTCTTCAAACAGCCTTTATTTGTGAATCCTACAAGCTTCCAACTTTAAACATACCAGTGACATTAGGGGCATTGAGATATCTTCAAATGTGAAAGGTATTTTCGTTGTGCTTAATTAGCTTACTCGGAGTTTGGGTAGCTGGTTAAAGCACTCTATTTGTGGCACTTCCACCCGTCACTGGAAGGTTCCTTTTTCATTTTCCCTTGTTCAACTCCCTTCGTGGCTGGAGCTTGCTGGTTCTGCTCATGGCTTACTTTCTGTTTGTTCCTTTTGATTGTTCGCCATTTAGTTTCATCCGCGGGAATTTCTTCCAGCAAGGTGGCAACAATGGATGGATCAGTCGTCGAAAGATTAGGATGTTTGTTGGTTTTTTTGTTTGGATTCGCAGGTGTTGTGGTTTAGCGAAAGAGGCAGAAAAATGTTTGTTTCATTGTACTAAATTAGTTCTAGAGAGAAGATAGAACACTTCTCTCTAAAACCCATACCTTTGGTCAATTCATATGGAATGTATACTTGCAAATAGTTGCAAATGTTTTCTATGTGCACATACAAATTTATTAACGAGAATGTTTGTAGAAAAGTGAGATGTTGTGAAGTTATGGATATTTCATTTGCATTGCAATTGCTCTAATTTCATCGCACTTTTTAATTTCCAAAAGAAAGAACACGATTGTTTATTGGTTCACAACGTTATTTTAAATTTTCGGTTTAGAATTTAGATGTTACAATACTTAAATTTTAGGGCTTAGATGGTGTTAAAATTGATGGTTAGCGATAATATAGCCCGACATTGGTGGAGGCTGGTAGGGGCCATGACCCCCAATTTTCAAAAAATTATATGGATATATTTTCTGAAAGAAAAATGTGTAAAACTTATATGTGCAGATTCACCCAGAGTAACCTTACTTTCCCTAAGAAATATTTTTGACCCTAAATCTTCAATACTGGCTCCAGCAATGCTTACAAGTTACAATTACAACATTTATCTTTTGAAAAGCTTTTGTTTCCTCATATCAGTGCGCATAATATGAGTCGAATGCAGAGTAATTGATTTTTGTCAGTATTCAGTTCCACCGAGACAAAAGGACGGAGAGGCTCAGCAGCATCATAAGAGAAGGAATGACCACCCGCTCCAAGATAACTAAGAGAGTTTGCACAAAAGTTGATTTCACAGTACACATGTCTAACTTGCATAGAAAAATAGATTGACAAGGATAAGATGCCCTAACATGGATAGTGATAGTGCCATGAATGAACATAGAGGTGGCCATTCGAAATTCGAGAATTTCCAAAATCCTCCCAAAATTTTTGGGATTTCAAGAATACAGTCCGGGAATGGGAACAATTTTCCTTTCCGAAAAAATTCGGTGTTCCCGTCCTGAATTTTGATTTTAGGAAAATTCGGTGTTCCCGTCCGAAAATTTCGAGACTCTGGGAATATAGTCTTGGAACAGGAATATTTTTTTATTCCCGAAAAATTTTGGTCTGGGAACGGAAATAGTCCAGACCGAAATCTCGAATGGCCACCCCTAAGGGAACGTGACCTTATTGAACAAGTTCACTTGAAGCAAAGAGCCTGATTCAAATATTACGCAATCTAGGTCAAGAAGATAGCAAAGAATTAAACTACAGAAAAGAGTCAAGATTTCAGTAATGTGTTAGACGTATCATCCAAAGATTTTCAACTATGATACTTCAAATTATTTTTAAGAAAACACTTAATAGCACCTATCTAAAAAGTTTTAATTATCAAAAAAAAAACTATCTAAAAAGTTTGAGAAAATTTGGAAAAATTATTGAATTATTGAGAAAGTTGAAATATTAACTGTTGATTATTTTAAAAACAACTGTTGATTATTTATACAAATATCATTAGTTTTTGCTTCATACCAACTTCTCTAGAAGTGCTTTTGGCTTAAAAAAAATCATAAATTGAGTTTTAGAGCAATCAAATTCAAGCTTTTCCTTAAAAATAGATAAGCATAAGCAAAAGCAAAAGCAAAAGCTGCAGTAGAGAAGAGGTTTAGGACACAAACTCATTATGGCAAAAACCACTTTTGTGAGCATTTGAGCCATGTTTGTGTAAAAACTGCTTAAAACTCCTTTTATGAAGAAGTTGCTTCTGTCAAGTTTTAAAATAATCTTAATCGAAGCAAAACCAAAAGCAAAACTGCATTAGTACTTGAACAAGAGAGTTGTTGAGGAAGGTGAAAATGAAGCGACGTCTGTGGGGGAAACAGCTGTCATGTGGGAAAATTTGGTGTTCTTGAAACTCTGAAACCAAGCAAGTCCACAAGAGCCACCTAAACTTCAAAGTTCAACCATACCTACGACTACGACTACGAGCACGAGCCTCCTTAACTATGAATATAACTACTGTGTTACCTTCAACCTTGGACACTCACACCGTCGTCAGCTCTTTGTTTTCATCGACAATGGCAACAATATCAACATCAGAAATTGAAAGTAATTCCCATGTAGCTCTGTTGCCCTGCGCCGGCATGGGCCATTTGCTCCCACTCCTCCGTCTGGCCTCCATGCTCGCAGCACGGGGATGCACCGTCACTATCATCGCCGCTCAGCCAATGGTCAGCGCTGCAGAATCCGATCACCTGTCACGTTTCTTTGCAGTCTTTCCTCACATCAGACGCCTGGATTTTGAACTCCTTCCTCACAAAAAATCCAAGTTCAAGAATGAGGATCCTTTCTGGACCCAGATGGAGTCCATTGAGAACTCTGTTCATCTCTTACGTCCTCTCCTCTCTTCTTTATCTCCTCCTCTCGCTGCTGTTGTTGCTGATTTTCCGGTTAACACAAGTATGGGCGAGCTTGGGTCAGTTCTATCTATTTCTATGTATACGATGGTCACCACTTCTGCTAGATTTTTCTCTGTTATGTCTCACCTTCCTCGGTTAACACAAGAAACGAATGATAAAACATTCTTGGATGGCTACATTGATCTTCTTGGATTTGGCCCTTTGTCTGTTTCCAGTATTCCTCCGACAATGTTGGATCCCAATCATTTCTTTGCAGCCAACATAAGCTCGAATGTTTCGTCCCTTTCCAAAAGCAAAGGCATTCTGATAAATACATTCGACGAGTTTGAAACTGAAACAATTGAAGGATTGAGAAGTACTATCGCAGCTCCTATTCTTCCCATCGGACCACTGGATTCCTTTGAGGCTGATGAGAGACATAATCTTCCATGGCTAGACGACCAAGCTCCGGAATCAGTGCTCTTTGTTAGCTTCGGGAGCAGAACAGCACTGACAAGAGAACAGCTGGAAGAATTGGCCTCCGGATTGGAACTAAGTGGTTGCAGGTTCCTGTGGGTTTTAAAGACCAACATAGTGGACAAAGCTGACAAGGAGGAAGTAGATGATATCCTCGGAGAATCATTTTTGAATCGAACGAAGAACACGGGGATGGTGATCAAGGGGTGGGTGAACCAAGAGCAGATTTTGGGTCATCCTGCAGTGGGAGGATTTGTTAGCCATTGTGGTTGGAACTCTGTGACAGAAGCAGCGAGATTAGGGGTGCCTGTATTGGCTTGGCCGCAGCACGGGGACCAGATGGTTAATGCAGAAGTGGTTGAAAGGGAGGGTCTAGGATTGTGGTCTAGGAGGTGGAGGGAGCAGAAGTTAGTAGACAAAAGTGAAATATCCGCCATGATAATGGAGCTTATGGTAGGTGAAAACACGAGGGCTAGAGTGAAACAGGTGAAGGCAAAAGCTAGGGAGGCAAGGGAAGTTAATGGCAGTTCCGAGTCGACGCTTCGAGGGGTGATTGAGTCGTTGAAGAGCAAGAAAGATATTTGAAAGTTGTGATTCGTGTCGTGTGTGAGGATCCGAATAAAGATAACTGAATTTACTTGTAGCAGATGCTCCTGTCTTTCTAGAGATTTGGAATGTATCTTGGTTACGGGAAATCTCATATCCTCCTTGCCAAGTCTTGAGACTCTTTGTAATACTTCTTCTGGCTATATAGTTCGCCAGAGTTTCTTGTCTGAATTCTGAAATAAATGAAGATCTGTAGTTTGGAAAGCTATGAACCATTCATATCACAACAAAAATCTCTAATAGCAAGTACTACACGGGTAAAAGTGCCTCCATTGCTAATACCAATCATGATGAAGAAGTTTCACTATCCATTTTTTATATCCAAAAAATTAATAATTTAGTAAATAGGCTCAAGCCTAAAAAAATTATGTACATCACCATGGTACAAAACAATGCCTATATAAATTTATAACACAATTGCAGGTTTTGTAGCAAATCTGATAGCCCTAACTCGACTTTTAACTTATTATATGTGCATACCCACAACCAAGTAGCGACTTTGGTGTATTTTAGAATCAAGTCCATATAAGGCTCAATTCGTTTAAATATGTAAGTATTTCTTGCTTTCTACATCCCAAACTAGGCTATGCCAAATCTATTTCCACACTTCATACCACTTTTTTTCGTTTGATGACGCCTAAGTGAAGTATGTAGTGTTGTTGTGGCTTATTGCTTCCCACTGATTCGTATCCAAGCCATCTGTATAGTTTTGCCACATTTTGTATGAGCTATTGCATTCAAAAAATGTGTATCTCAGATTCTCATCATACTAATGGCAGAAAGCGCATCTTGGTGCCGTAATTGAGCCGTGAGTAATCTCCTGCTATATAGTTTGTCGAATGTTACTATGCGTTCTTGATTTAGTCGCCACACAAAAGCCCGGATTTGTCTCGGAGAACCTTTCCCCCCAACTTGCAGTAAGTCCTTGTTCCTGCAAGGTATAACCCATGAAGTTTATTTGTACTATGTATGCTATTTTCACCGTGTATACCTGTTTATCTTTGTCCGGCTGCCATCTCCGACTATCCGCTACACCCTCGGTTATCTCTACACCTGCAATAAGAGATTCTAGAACTGGTATTAGTAATCATTCATATGCATAAAGAGGTCTACGCCAGTGCCAGAGCCACACAAACTCCTCACTCTCCGGACATATTTTCTCTGCTACCGTTGCCTCTTTATCGGAAGCAATCGAGTATAATCGATGTGATACATCTGGCGAACATCCTAGGATAGTCCACATTGAGTGCCAGAATTTCGCATCCTTTCCATTCCCTATTTTTCTCTTCACATTACTGTAAAACCAATAGGAGGAGCATACTAACTTATTGAGATCCTTCCACCATCTCGATGCCCGGTTGGAAGCTAATATCGCTGTCTAATCTCTATGCATTCCTTCTGGTTGAAGATATAATGACTGGATGATCTTGCTGAATAGACTTTCGGTATCCGACATAATTTTCCAGAGTCATTTTCCTAATAAGGCTATATTGAATAGTTCTAATTTTTTTTATTCCTAGTCCTTCTCTTTTTATGTCTTGACATATATTATCACATTTTATCCAATGTATAGGTTTATTTTCAGACTTATCTCTTCCTCTCCATATGAATTTGGATTGTATTTTGCATATTGTTTTCAATACCTCTTTTGGTGCTTTAAATGCTTATAATAGTATGTTGCTAGTCTTGTAAGAGTTGATTTAATATGGGTTATCCTACCACCAAAGGCAAGATATATATTTTCCCAGCTCTTAATTCTTTTAGTTATTATTTCTATCACTGGTTGTCATGTTTCTTTGTTTCCTGGGTTGGTCCCTAATGGTAGTTCAAGGTACACTTGATGAAGCTTAGCTGTCAAACAATTAAGTTTGTCAGCATAAGTTTGGAGCTCCGTGCTTGGTACATTTACTCCAGCTAAGCAACTTTTGAAAAAGTTGACTTTTAGTCCTGAAGTCATTGCAAACAACATCATGATACCTCTCATAGTATGTACACTTTCTTCATCTCCTTTACAGAAGAGTAGTGTGTCATTTGCATACTGTAAGTGTGATATTGGTATTCTTAATTTACCGAGATGCAGTGACTTCCATTTGTTGATGTTGGTTGCCAATTCTATCATTAGGTTAAGTCCTTCTATTGCAATTAGAAATAGGAAAGAGGACAGAGGGTCTCTCTGCCTTAGTCCTCTTTGCAATGTGAACTCTCCAGATGGACTACCATTAACCAGTACCGTACCAGTAACTGATGTAATATATTCTTGGATCCAATTTATCTACTTTTTTACAAAAGCCAATTTTTTTTTAGCATCTTTAGTAGATAGCCACAATCTACCGAATCGAATGATTTTTCGTAATCCACTTTAAAGAGTGTTGTCTTCCTTTTGTTTGTTTTTTTCTCTTCAATTATCTCAATAGCAATTATTACCCCTTCCGTGATTTGTATTTCTTTAATGAAGCCCATCTGATAAGGAAAAATAATTTCAGACATCACCCTGCTTAACCTATTTGCTAAAAAATTTGCTAAAATTTTGTATGCACTTCCTACCAATGATATGTGTATGAAATTAATTCCTATCTTTGGCGCTAACACTATGATATGTGTATTAATATGGGTTCCCTATCTTTGGCGCTAACACTATGTGTATGAAATTAATTCCTTTGATTAATATATTATTTTCATGATATTACTGTATGAAATCAATAAAGTCTATTTTAATCACTTCCCAATGTCTTTTTATAAAGCAGAAATTAAAACCATCAAGTCCTAGGCTCTTATTTGATGCACATGACCATACTGTTTCTCTAATTTCCTCTTCAGTGAATAATTTTACTAGATGTTCATTATCCCTCTCATTAATTCTATTGGGGCCATTATCGCTAGATCTAGTGAGGCTAGAACTTTGTCAAAATACCCTCGTCCGACGAACCACATCTTGAAGGTACAACTCTCCACTTCATCCTTTGTCGGGCCATCCTTCCAGAACCACCCCATACTGGAAAGCGTCAGGAATTTCAAGAGGAGCCATCTCCCAAGTGTTGTTCCACACAAGAGCCCCAAGAATATCCCAAGCACAATGGCAGGGAGTAGACCAAACACTGATTTATTCCCTAATTTCACACCAAAATCAATGGGATTCACGGATGACCAGAAATGCTTCCTCGCTTCAGCTTTTTCATCACTTTATCTTCATCAAAATTGGAATTGGGTTTATTGGGCTTCTCAATCCTTCTATCCATATTAATACATAAAAAAAAACCCTAATATCTACTATTCTTTCATATTCTCTCCAACAAACAGGCAATCTTCCAGATGGACTCTCTCACCCTCTCCAAGTCGCTCGCCGAAGTTCTCCAACTCTTCCTGCTTCATTTTTTTATTAACGGTATAATGGACTTTCGTTATACCACTGATATTGTTTTCCGACGCAACCGTTCTACCGGACGGGGATCCACCATCGTTAACTATTGGTGGTAGTGGTGGTAACGGTGACAGTAGCGGCGGAGAATTTTTGCCACCACTGTCGCCCGCTAGACAGGGCTAATTATAATCAAAACAAGTGTTATGTTTAGACGTAAGTTTCTAAAAAAAATAATCTGAAGATCAGAACCTCCAGTCTTGTTTCCCCTCCTCAAGCTCATCCCTAGAGGTAGGCGGTCTGATTGAACCAGACTGGTCCATCCAGAACTGCTAGTTCACAGACAGCGATTTTACTAGACCGCAACCAAACCGCCCGGGGCCAGTTCCAATTTCGATCTAATCTTGTTCTCTGTTCCCAATTTTGGTTCATCCGATTCCGATACGATTTTGGCATGGTTCATACCCTAGTTCATGAACTGTCGGTTCGCGGTTGATATTTGTTTTTCAGTTAACATTTTCTTGCGACTTAAATATCAGAAATCATATTAATTATTTGGGTAGTTATAAAAGTGTATATAAACTATGTAAAATATCTTATATAATTTATATATAAGTTTTTTTTATAAGCCAAATTTCATTAATAAGAAAATATGTAAAACATTCTTTCCAGTAAGAAAGAAAGTGAAAGCAGAAATGAAATAAAATACAGATAATAACATTGCTCCTAGATCCTGGCGCATGGGATGAAGATTTTCCACAGCAGTGATCAAGTTACAGTCAACTATGCAGGCTGGCAACAGAATTGACTACAAGAGTCCTTACAACATCAGAAAACCTCGCTCGGCCTGCACACCGTGTAGTATCGTAGTTGAGAGATTGTTACTAAACCAATAAAATGGTAGCAACATTGATCTACTGACTATCGACTACCCAGGCAGCCATATCGTGCGGCGATAGGTGTCTTTACGAAGTAGTTGACATTGCTCAACCTATTAACCTTATAGTATCAAAGTCGTTTGATTACTGAAAGAATCATCACACCCTTACAACACATGTTGACTCTATACATCTGATTTTCAACATTGGACATTTCTGAGGACTAGTTAGCTGGACCTTGATCTGCTATTTTATCCCATCTTTTTCCTTTTACATAGGTGGATGAACCCGTCAGCTTCTTTAGGGAATGTATTCATGTTGGTACCAAACCTATACCGAGTTGAAAGCATAGTGCAGTGAGATGAACAAGACCTCATTCCAGATGTAAGAATAGATATACTCCCTTTTAGTCATAGTACGAAAACAGACAATCCAGTGTATTGAGTTTGGTTGTACTACGCCTGGTATTGGCTGAGACCTTGAAGAGATGGAGCCTACTGTCCTGCATTGAGATTCTGGCCGAGATTGGTCACCTACCTGTACCATATAGAAACTAGAAAGTAGTCATTTGACATTAAATCTGAGAAACAGGTAAGCAGGTATAGTATGTCACGCATTCATATAATCCATACCCAACATATGGTTATGCAAAAGTCAATATGGAAAGCAACTCCCTATTATAGTGGTACCAATTTGAGATGGGAGACGCTTCAACATATGTTTAAGTGAGAGGCCCTGCAGGCCTGTGGTTGCATTAACTAGTCCGCAAAGCTATAGGGTACTCTTTGTCATGCAGTTTGCCCTTCAAAGAATTTACTGCGACCAAAATTTCTCTTTATTGTTGCAATTCATGTACTGCACTTCACTTATGATGATATATGTAATTGCCCATCACAGTGGCAGCCAACTCCTGTGTTTCCCTGCTGGGACAGATTGCTGCTCAGTCATCACAATTAGTAATAAGCCATGCGTCTGGAATAATGTACAATGCAGGAAAAACAATGAGATGATCAAAGCAATTTTCCAGAGGCAAGGTGAAGAGAAACTCCCTGTTGGCGCCTAAGACTTGCAGCCTTCCTCAGGACATATCCTGATGAGTGATATTTGTGAGTGTACCTAACCTGGAACCAGGCAAATTGCAGGAAAGACAGTGGACAGAGTAGCCAGTCTGTGAAGCTGAAAGGGAACAGCCTAGCTTTGCTACTGGATTTCAACCATAACCAATTTTCCATTTGAATGCCATTGAGAAGAGAGTGTCCAACTGTTTTTACATAGGAGAAATGCGCACCATTCCTGGCTTTCCAAATGAGCCACATCGCAGCTAGCCAGACAGAGTTCCAAGCAGATACATTCACCCCATGAGGAGCAGCTGCAGAGTAGTCCAACAGGAAAGTAGTAGCCGTGTCTCCATTAGTTATGATTCTAGGATCAAAGGCTAACCAGGAGGCTATATTCCTCCACGGGTTGCTGACGACAGAACAACTAAAGAAAAGATGAGGTATTGTTTCAGCTTCATCACGACAGAAAGAGCAGGCTATTTCCTAATCAATGGGGATTACGCCCCTTTTCTGCAGATTGTCCTTGATAGGTACTGCAGACTGTATTAGACTCCACGCAAATACACAAATTTTCTTGGGAGCAAAAGTTGCCCATATTAGTTCTGTGGCCACAATGTGCATAGATGGAAACACAAAATGTATACCTGAAGTAATAGCCGCGTACACATCCTTGGCTGTAAAGGAACCTTGATGAGTAGGCCTAAAGATGTACTTGTACTTGTGTAAAGGATTTGGTGCTACATCTTATAGGAGTCCTACTAGCTCTGCAAGGTCACTGATTTTGTGCTCCTGATCTCTTTTCTCCACCTCCACCGCCATGACCACCTATTTTGGATCCAAACTCCAGCATCCGCAATGTTAATGTCCTTGCATAATTCCACTCTATATAGCCTTATAAAACGTTCAGCCAAGGTAAAATTGTCCAACCATTTGTCAGTCCAGAATCTGATTTTTCCCCATTCCCCAACTGCAGACTTAAATTGTCCAACCATTTGTCACAGTACTCCTCATATTTTCCTCCTCATCAGCATCCACCGTCAAGTTGGTGCGATAGCCTCCTCGGCCTGCACCCCTAAAACCACCTCTCCTCCCTCCACAAGCTCTACATCTATCTCCAAATCTACCTCTTCCTCCAGAATCTTTTACACGGGATATCCTCGGACAAGACTCCATCAAGTAGCCAACATCTCCACACAGATAACAACTGCAAGTCTCCCCCTGGATCCCAGTTACCCGAGAACTAGCAGTAGCCAATGCCTTTGCGCCTGAAACTCTACCCGACGTAGAGTGTATTTTTATTTCCTCACACAGCAGCTCAAATCACAACTGATCACAACAATACTCACAAAACACAATCACATGTAAATCCACATGTCTTAACACTTTATCATCACTACCCAATTCACAAACAACATCAATAATGCCTAATTGGATCCCAAAGTTTAGACAAATATGATAAACTCAATCAAATAATTCATCATTATTCGATAAAATATCAATATATATATTAAACGACACGGAATCAACTAAAACCGATTGGACAGTTGCGATGAGCAAACAGAGACAATTTTTGACTCTGGGTTCCGGCAGCGGCGGTGGCACATGACTGGCGCATTGTGGCGCATGGCGGTGGTGCCGGCAACGTAAGACCTACGTACAAAAATCTCTCCTCATGAAGATTGCAACAGCGGTGGTTTCCATCAATTGCGACGCTAGTCGCGCCCAAAAATGGCAAAAAATTGCCGCTAGTTGCATTTTTTGGCGACGACGCGTGGAGGCGCGTGATGGCCGGAAAAATGTACAATGCGGAGCAAATCTAATAGAAGAGAAGATGAGCTATGTTTTGGGACCGGTTCCGGAGTTGTAGGAGCAGTAATGGCACTGGAATTGGGGCGAAAGTGGCGGAGACAAAATATTTATTAGGGTTTGAAAACTGGCTCTGATACCAAATTGTAAAATGAAACCGGAGGACGAAAGAACAAAACTTGTGTTTTTATTGAATCTCTTCTTCTGTTAATTACACTGATTCATTTCCTCCATTTATAGTGGAGTATTACAAATACAATACAAAACACATTAATGTAAAATGTCTGCGCATGCGTTTCTCTTTTCCTCCTTGTCTGCCATGATTTGTCGGGAGTACATTTCCTCCTTTTC
>JAOWBN010243264.1:0-11963 GCA_028565015.1 Pinguicula moranensis | reverse complement strand
CATGCTTACAACTCATATTCTCTAGAGTAAATTGTAAATCACACTCTACTCATATTAAAAAAAAAAATTTAGAAGAAAAAGACAATTTCAACTTTAGGGATTCAAAAGGTATCTATTTGTAGTTATATATGGTCTGATCATTGGCAAAGACATGCTTATATGGGAGTAACTTGTCATTGGGTAGATAGTGAATGGAAAATACAAAAAAACAAAATAGCTTATAGGATGTTTGACGAAAAACATAATGCAACAAATATATACTCAATGATAATAAATATAGTTGATGAGTATAATTTACAACATCAAATATATAGTGTTTCTTTTGATAATGCAAGTCCTAACGATGCATGTATACCTGAATTAAAAGAATTGTGTGAAGCTTCATTTGAAGGATTTTTTTTTTCATATTAGATGCATCTGTCGTGTACCTGACGCTTTGACATGTATTGATTTAAGTGTTAATCCAATTGAAATGGCAGTAAAATATTTAGCAACTAAACTGAAAGTAATGAAGGAATGGTTTATATTTTGTACTGATAATGTTGTTGGGCCCATTCAATTTAACATAGATGTAGCAACCCGGTGGAACTCCACTTACTATATGCTTAATCAAATAATTCCTTATAAAAAAATTATTGTGTAGATTTTTTAGTAATAACTACAGTCATATATCTTTACACCCGGTAAATTAGAAGGATACTTAATTTTTTTAACAACTATTAAAACAATTTAATGAATATACCAATATATTATCTCATGTATATAAGGCCACTTCAAGCCTTATTGTTCCCATTTGTGCTAATTAAGGAGAAATGATCCGAAGTTATGAAAACAAACCCGGTATAAAAAAATGTCATAGTTGCTTTAAGAGCAAAGTGGTCTAAATATCTTTTAGATATATCAATATTGAACCTAGTTGCTGTCGTTTTAGACCTCCATATTAAATTAGAAGACTTAACAACATCATTAAAAGATTATTATAATACATTTACAAACGAGCTTGGTGTACCAACTAGAAATTATAAGAATGTAATTAATGTATTAGACGAGTTATATGTAAATTATCAAGGACGCTTAGGTATTACAATTCAATCGGCTAAAACACACAGTGAAGGTAGTACTAGTGGAACCCTGGATCTCAGGATATTTTAAATAAAATATCCAGTAAACGGAACCAAGCCCCCGTCAAGTACCACTATTGTGGAACATGACGAGTATTTGACCACTCATTTCGAGATTGTGCAAACAAGTGTAGGTGAAGAAGATGGTGATTGGATGTTTTTCAATGTTCTTGGCTGGTGAAGAAGCAAATCATGAGATTTTTCAGTATTATCGATTATAGCAAAAGAGATTTTAGGATGTCCAGTTTCGACTGCTGCTGTAGAACAGACATTTAGTCTGGGAAGGTACATTTTAAGTTAAACTCGTTCAAACTTAAGCCCCTGAATGTTGGAATATCAAACTTGTATGCAGGATTGGATAGCTGCGGAGCATAGGTTTCAAGAACATCAATTTGTTGAAGAGGATCCATTTGACATAAATGATGATGGGTCAACGACAAGCACAGACACTTAAAGTCCAACCAATTTTGAATGAATAAACAGGTAATTAAGGTAAAAAAACCAAAGAAGTACGTAGGTTTTGATTTGTTTATGCATACACATAAATGATACGTAGGCAATTCAGCTATAAATGCTAATTCATTTATAGTTGAATTCAAACCATTCCTCTTTTTTTTTTGAATTATATTGTAAATGTAAATTAATTTAAATTGTAAATATAAATATTTTTTTTGGGTGGTTGTAAATATAAATGTTAACATACATTTATTTGTATTAGTGTTATAAATATAATTGTGACTTCATTTATATGGTCAATCATCAGTGTATTTTATTTATATTTTAATTTATAAACTTTGATTTATAAATTATTATATAATATATATAAATAATATTATTATTTATATATTAATATATTTATTATATATAAGTTTATTCGTTTATGGAACTTAATATATATAAAAAAAATTATAGATTTATATGACAAATATGAGAAAATAATTTTTTCTAAAAAAAGTAAGAAGCAAAATTTTCCTTTAAAAAAGTAAAAAAAACTCCGCTACGGCGGAGGTTTGAACTTGATTTAAACCATATCAGAACCGTCATAAAATTGTCCGAAAATGGCCTGAAACAAAATCTTCAACCGAAACGGAGATTTTTGGCAACCGAACCGCCAACCGAAGAAAACTGGACCGAGCAAAAGCAGATATTCATGGTTAAAGTTAAGGTTTTCATTTTTAAAAATCGACAACCGGCAAAAAATTGATGGTTCGGTAACCGGCAACTAAACCGCTCATGCCTAACTATATCAACAATAAAATCTTTCAGCTTCATAGGAGGGACCTTAACTCGATGACCACGACCAAGTTGTTCAACTTTTAATTCTAGAATCTCACTTCCTAGACTCGCATTTTCCGGATTCCGATTGTTCAAATTTGAATTTGCGGTGGGATTGGGGCGGTGTCGGGCACCAACTCATCTCCAAACAATGACAAAATCGACACAAGTTCCTCAACTTTTGGAGAGTTGTGGTAGTCACCCCCTTCTCGGAAACATTTCGCGTGGAATTATTCCAATTTGCTCCTCCTCACTTCCCTAGTGAGAACCTTGTCACTCTTACTAGTGTAAGGAAAAACCGTCACGAAAAATACAACATCATGAGACACAACAAATTGATGCATCACCAAATCATACGCACCCCATCCCTTCTTTCCGAAAGGATATCCAACAAAAATACCACGACGACTACGAGATGGGAACTTGTTTCGTCCATGAATATGCACATGACACAAAAAAAAAACCCGAAGCCGACCATACCTTGGAGGCTCGCCATACAATAATTCATAGGTGCTCTTATTCTGCAATTGAGGACTGTGAGTGCGATTAATAAGGTACCCTGCAGTGAGTACACACTCACCCCAAAACTTGAGGGGCATTTGGAATTGAAATCGCAAAGCCTGAGCAACATTGAGAATGTGTCGATGTTCCCGCTCCACTCGACCATTCTGTTTGGGAGTCCCCACCATAGACGTACGATGCAGAATGCCTTGGCTGTCAAAGTAAAATATGAAGAGATAAAAACTCAGTACCATTATCACTTTGAACAGCTTGAACAGGAGCATTAAACTATCAAGCCACCATAGCACAAAATTTTGGAAAAATTAAGGCAACTTCATATTTTTCAACCAACAAATAAATTCATATGGCACTGGAATAATTATCAACTAACGTTAAAAAATAAAAAGAAACACAAAGAAAGTATGATACAGTCCCCACAAATCACAGTGAATCAACTCAAAAAAAGCATTGGCACAATAGTCATTGTGGCAAAATATATCGCGCATCTATTTTGCTTGAAAACAAACATCACAATATGAACAACTACTGAAAGAGTTAGAAATGCTAGGAATTGACTTGATAATGCGAGCAAAAGGATGCCTATGCCATTGATGCCACATATCTTGTCAGACAAAGACAAATGCTTGCACTGTCCGTAATCCTCATAGATAGCAAACTCCATCATGTTGCATCCCCGTTCCAATCACTATCCTTCTACTGTGATCCTATATGATACACAATTCATCAGAAAATGATGCAACACAATGTAATTGCTTAGTTAACTGAGATACAAAAATTAAGGAGAATTTCATGTGGAACAAGAAGAACGTCATCCAGATGAATGTTGCAGCCAAACGAAGTTGCTTCTTTTTCAGTAGACATGCCTTAAGTGTCATTCGGCATATTTATGGGATAAGGAAAAATAGATTTCACATCCTAGAGCATGTCCCGATTTTTGGTCAATATTTTGGGAGGCATCGGTATCTAGTAACCAATTATACAACTTACCACACAACTTCTCACAAATACTACCAGGCCTCTAAGCATTAATTGCTTGCACCACTACCACCCACTATTCAGAGCTCAAATAAGGAAACGTCATCCGCAAACTAGCTGAAGGAGGAACAACAATCAACGATGTGTCACCTCCGCTGCAACCATCGGCTACCATATTCTCTTGTTTCTTGTGTACCATCTCAACGGTTTCCACCGTAACCACCCAAACAGCTCTTACCACGACCGCACCAGTCTTCTAGATAACCATGAAGAACATAGCAACGAGAGACATTATGACCCTTGCGCTGACAATGATCACACCAAAGGTCAGCCTTTCGAGAGTCACGCCACGGCTGAGTAACAAAAGCCACGATATCACTTCACACGTCGAGATGTTTTGCAATAGTTTGCAACTTCTCATCTTGGATAATCATAGCATAGACTCGCAACAACGATGGAGTCAATTTGAAATTGAGGATTTTGGATCGAACAATCCAAAATGTGGCATCATCTAGCCCCATCAGAAAATGATAAATATTCTCGGCATTATCGCGCTTATGCGCCTTCTTTGTGACGTTGCAGGGGCACCATGTCGTGGCATACACAAGTAAAGGCTCATATGCCAGAAGCTCGTCCCACATAATTTTCAACTTTCCAATATATAGAGGCACTTCCTCCCCTCGCTGCTTACGATTGGCCGAATTGGCCTTCAACTCATAGGCACGAGTCTCATTGCCAACGAAGAACTGTTACTGGATATTAGTCCATAGTTTAGTTGCAGACTCACAATAACTAATCATAGATCGAAGTTTGGGCTCGATCGTATTCAGAATCCCAGAAACCAACAAACTGTGGATCGTAAACCTCTCATTGAGATTGGTTGCATTGGCTGGATGCTCAACTATTCCTTCAACAAACTTTCACTTACATTGTGTACGTAAAGACACACACACACCACACGAGTCCATTCATCGTAATTGGAGCCCCAAAGCACCATCAGTGTGATGGTGTTACCGAACTAATCACTCGAATGAATGGCGTACAAACAACTAGCCGAGGCAACAACAATGACATCCTGAATGCCATCCTTTGGTTACTCATCAATGTATTTCACAATAACTTACGTCCAAACCTGGTTTCAATACCATTTAAAGAACATAAACAAATTCAGGAAATTTTCTTATTGTCGATTTATATCTGGTTTGTGTGCTTGTGTTTTGTGTTGGAATCTCCAGCCACACAACCAAACCTAAAAACTAATATAACCTTGCTAACTACAAAGACTAATACTTGGTAATTACACCAATTACTTATATGCCAAACCAATAGAATCGCAAACAACGGCTTTTGACATGTAACATGTTATTGTTGTTATATGATCATTGCAAGTTGTTAATTTTCATAGTCACATAACGATCTTTTTTTGTAATTAAAGTTTTTGTATTTTATACAATGAAAAGAAAGAAAAATCGACCAATTAGCCTGAGTTAATTTGTCGGCACAGTACAACATAGAGTCTAACTAGAAGATCCCCTACATGTATTATGCATCAGATAAGTCGAAACAAGATAAATCAAAATCTTGATCTTGATAGTATCCCCTACTTTTCAAGAAATTACGGGGACAGGGACATAGGCTAATGTGTTGCCCACGATCCTGGCTGACAGGTTGATTTGTAATCACCACGATAAATTTTCCTTTATTCCTAAACAAGGTCACGATTTTTTGATGTGAAGAAGGGGGTGGCGAGCTTTGTTGGGGTATTAGCTCTTAGCAATTTTCTGGGTTGCTCTAAATCAGCTGCAAAGGCCCCTAATGTTGAAAATGTTGTAGGCCCACTGCTGAGGGCCCAAGGCCACCAGTGGGCTACTCTGCCTCATGTAACTCATAACCTAAGCCCAAGGTGATTTCCTCAGATTTCATCACAATTCGTGTGTAAGAAATTTGAGGTGCGCCGAATCTTTCGCTGCCCAATTCAGCATCAGATTGCATATCTCAGGAACAACGATAGGAGAGGTGACACAATTCTGGGTCGTACGATTCTTCCCAATAATCGCTCCAGAATTCAAAGATTTTGTCGCTACTCATTGGCAATCATCATCGTCAAATCAACGACGATTTATTCAAATTCGACACATCTTGAGGAGGTAGGAGTATTTTTTTGTGTGGCATCCTCAGATTCCACTTTTCGACTATCACGTTGCTCTCATACGGTAATGTATGCATTCTATGCTACCCCAATGTAGCAAATAAATCAATTACCTGAAATGATATAAGGTGGGGTGCTATCCATGTTAGAGCAATCTACTCAGTTGCCATATAGAACTTCATGGGGCCTAATGAATTAAATTCCTTTTCTTTTTAACCTATTCACTCACATAATTTATTTTCAGATTTACTTTAGATAGTTGAAAGAATGGGAGTTTGCCTTCAAATTTTGAGTTAAAGGTCATTTACTCCCTTTTACTATATCTATTAGTTAACTTACTTCTCTGTACTTTCAAAAGAGCTACTTTACCCCAATGTACTTTCAAAAAATAGCCCACTGTCCCCGAGTGTTGTTCACGCGCGATTCTACGACTGGGATATTTTTATTATATGAAAAAGTAAATTTTACCCTTACCTTTTTCGAAAGTACAAGGGGTAAAGTAGTTTTTTTGAAAGTACAAGGGGTAAAGTAGCTCTTTTGAAAATACATGGGGCAAAGTAACACTTTTGAAAGTACAGTGAAGTGGGTTAACCAATAGGTATAGTACAGAGGTAAATAACCTTTAACTCAATAAATCATGACTATTTCCACATTGTCGTCTATAGGGGGTGGAATAATTAATTTAATTTATTTAAATGAGTATAATAATTAATTTAATTTATTATATTATATATAATTATTAATTTAATTTATTATATTATATATAATTATTAATTTAATTTATTATATTATATATAGTAATACATTTAAATAAATATAATGATTAATTTAATTTATTTAAATTATTAAATTAATTAATTTAATTTATGTGAATTATTATATTAATTAATTTAATTTTTTTAAATGATTATATTAATTTAACTTATTATATTAATTAATTAAATTAAATTAAACTATTATAATAATGATTAATTTAATTTATTTAATAAATGAGTGTAATAATAAATTAAATTTTTTAAATTATTATACTTATATAAATTCATTTAATTAATTAATATAATAATTTAAATAAATTAAATTAATTATTATACTCATTTAGATAAATTAATTATTATATTTATTTAAATTAATTATTATATATTATAATAAATTAAATTAATTATTATACTCATTTAAATAAATTATTTATTATATTTTTTTAAATTAATTATTATATATTATAATAAATTAAATTAATTATTATACTCATTTAAATAAATGAAATTAATATTTCCACGCCCTACAGACGACAGTGTGAAAATAGTCATGATTTATTGAGTTAAAGATAATTTACCCCATGTACTATATATCTATTGGTTAACTTACTCTTCTGTGCTTTCAAAAGAGTTACTTTGCCCCCTGTGCTTTCAAAAGAGCTATTTGACCCCTCCGTAATTTCAAAAGAGCTACTTTACCCCCTTGTACTTTCGAAAAAGGGTAAGGGTAAAATTGACTTTGCCATATAATAAAAATATCACAGTCGCAGATTCGCGCGTGAACAACACTCGGGGGCAGTGTTTTTTTTTTTTTAAAAGTACAGGGGGTAAAGTAACTCTTTTGAAAGTTAGGGGAGTAAGTTAACTAATAGTTATAGTACGAGGGGGTAAATGACATTTAACTCTCAAATTTTTCGAGGAAGATTTTATACTCTTATGTTGCCGAATCTTGAACTCAACTATACAAGTGGACATCAAGATGAATTGTCTTTTCTTAGATCAATTAAATCTTTTATTACCAAAAATAAGTACAGAACTATATAACAACTACATTTCTAGAGAACTGATATAGCGCAAGAATTGTAGGCGTAAGAAAGACAAGAAACTCATCACAATCATCTATTCATGTTGGGCCCACCAATCTAAACACATCACAATCATCCATTTATGTGGATCCCATTATTTTTTATGTTTCTTGTTGCCAGAATTCTTGTGTTGTATCATTTCTCACATTTCTATGGAATAGCAACAGTTATGGTAAGTCCGATCTCCACTCTTCCATGTAACTTCGTCCAAAACCAAATATCTCGTTTCACTCGGTTGACTTATCTTCTTCATTACACTATTCAAATAAATGAAATTAGTCCAGGGCTCCAGGCCCCTCACCTCCTTGTAAGATTGATAAAATATTCTGATGATTTTCAATATTACTAAAATCCGTTAGGTACCGATATCGAAATCCAACATTTTACCAGGTTTTCGGTACATCAATACGGTTTTGGTAATCGTTTTTGCACAAAAAAAGTTTTGGTACGGCATCGACAAAACCAATTATTGAATTTTTTTTTTTAAAATTTTCATTAAAACCAAATAGCATCATTTCGCTTCATTTAAACGAAAACATCACTATTTGAATCAAAATTGCAAGGAATTATCAAATTATTTGCTCAGCCCTATTCATCTAATCATCTTTGTCACTCTTCCAATCCTCTTAACCTGAGGACTAAGGTTTCTCGTTTCTGCTTCTATCAACACCGAAGATTTTTCGCTCCATTGATTAGTCGTCGCTGACCATTAGACTGTTAGGATTGAACAACAGGCAGGGTCAGATTAAGTGCGAAAACAAAATGAAAATACAAATTTACGTGGTTCATCTAAATTGGCAACTTCCACGATGACTATTGGTTCTTTATTCACTGTAATATTTTCGAATACAGAGTACAATAAGAATAAAAGTATTTATAGGCAGAAATCAAATGATGTAACTGTCTCTCCACTAATGAAAAACGTTCTCCACTTGTATTCTACAAAATTTGGTGGAAGCTAAGAACTGGATCTTATCAGGCTCCAGCCTCCATACATAACACAGACAATGCGTACGACTTCTAATCCCGCTGCAATCGCGACCCGTATTGCCAGTTCTAATCCTGCCACAACTACTTTCTCACCTCAAAAGCAGTTAATTTTGCCTATTTCTCCGCTCCCACAAGAACAAGTATTTCCTTGTGCGTCATTGCCTCTGAGCAGGATCTTGAGTTCTTATCATAGAAATTTGTTCTTCACACCTTTCTTACTCGGTGTGTTCGCCTTTGATTTAGAATTTGTTGGCATGGTCTTAGGATTGTTGCTTAAATTTGACTTTAAATTTTTGCCCTTTCAATGATGTCTAGTGTTCTAGAGTTGGAGGGATTTTGAAGGGAGGAGAGTTTGAGGGATTTTGAAGAGAGGAGAGTATTTGGATGTCTAATTCGAGTTGTACGAAATTTGAAGTCGAACTATTGTGACTCTTAGAAAACACTCGAGTGCATAATACTACTTTTATGATAGAAAATGTTCCGATAATAATGGATTGGCTGCCTACCATTGCTGCTAGGATTGCAATCACCAATACTGGCAACCTTAAGTTCTCTGACATAAGTAGTCTCAAGAGTAAATCTCCTTTCTGCAAATAATGTCATGAATACTACTTTCTGTAGCTAGCTTTAGTTAAAGGTTCATACCAGCAATTCGTTTCCCAAGAAGTCTCTTATTTCTGTATATATTTACTGCCCTCCCTCGAGTGAGTGCATGAAACCTAACCAAGCATGAATACTACATGTAACATTGAAGTTTTGGTTCTTTAATCGTGTAATATTAGTGCATTCATGTCTTCAGATATACTTACATGTGATTAATCCTTGTGCATGTATTTCTTCAATTTAAGATGGAACGTCATCGAGGAGAAGTAACATCCTTAAGAGATGAAGCAACATCACCTACAATTAATGAAAATGCAAGAAGAATTTTATCAAGCAAGTTCTCCAGCCACGAAGAAAAGAAAGGTTTGTTCCAAGGTGAGGGAACACTTTGACTTGATGCTCGCGCCCGAAGGTGTGGTGAGACAAAAGCATAGTGCAAACATAGTAAAAAAATTGTTCCATGCTCATCTAAAGGGAATGGGACTTCGGGGATGTGGGCACATGTGAAGAGATGTCAAAAGTTACAAAGGGAACAAACAACACTCGCCTCCTTATAGACGAAGTTGACCTACAATGCATCCTCTATCGTGGGGAAAGAAAAAGAAGTTATGAAGTTGGATATATATGATAAGAAGAAAGTTCAAATGGCGTTAGCGTAGTGCATCATCGAAGATGAGCTACCCTTCAGGATTGTGGAGAGGTCAGGCTTCATTAAGTTGATCAATTTACTTGAGCCTCGGTTCAAGATGATTTCTAGGAACACCATTGCGCGAGACTGCATGGGAGTCTACCTTTCTTAGTTGAATTGATTGAGGACACAGTCATTGGAGTTGTGTTTGAGGGGTTTGCCATATCAAGAAATTCATCAATTTCTTGAAATTATTTTATGAAGCCACTTTGACTTTCCGTCTCCATGACATGCACCACACACATCTTTTTCAAGGAATTGGCAAATGTAAATAGGCAATTAGATAGTTTTATGATGAGCGATGATGACAACTTTGCACTGATGTTCAAGTTTAATAAATATTGGGGAGAACTTATGCGAAAGACCCGAAGCTCAGGCTAAATAAGTACTATTCTTACCTTACCAATTGTTCTTATTACTTTTTCATATTCATAGGTACTTACTACTATTTGTCTTAAATATGAACAAATACTTATTGCTCGCTTATGTTATTGAATCAAAGTATAAGCTTGGTTGGTTAAAGTATTGGTTTAGCCGAAATATGAGCAATGATGCCAGTAGAGGCGCTCTTAAATTAGTTAGGGCTCGTTTAATAGACAGAATTATGTGTCATTATGATAGGATTAAAGCGCAATTCTATATTTACTAGACACACACTCGGCAAAGCGGGTCAAAGAATTCAATCCAGCAATCCTACCATCTTTTGTCAATCTTAACCCTTCAAACAAATTACAATAATTTGCCACATAACAAAAAAAAGATGGGATTGAGACCCAAAAATAATTCTATCAAGAAGGAGGAATTGATTTCTAACCCACCAATCCTACCATCTTTTGTCAATCTTAACCCTTCAAACAAATTACAATAATTTGCCACATAACAAAAAAATACAAAAAGCCAGAGGAACACATCTGAAGAACCCTACTTTTTGAGTCCCGCTGAAGATATTGGCTCATTCTTTCTTCCTGCTTACGACTTCGCAGTACTTCGTAAATTGTAAGTCAATTTCATGAAGGCACTTTGGACAAAACCCTAATTTTTACTTCTCAGAGTCGGTATTCATTTTTGGAAAAAGAAATCTAACTCCTTAAGCGCTCACCCTTTCAACAGTCAGTTCTAGGGTTGGGGAAAGGTAATTATATCCGCTATCAAATGTGAATTGAGTATTTAAAATCCAGCATCTTGGAAAAAAAATCGTCCCTTTTTACCGAACTCCCCTGTTTTCTTGGGATGCACCTTTGTCCTGTGTCTAAAGGCTTTCCTTTTGTTTTGTAATTTGTGGCGGTATTTTCTTTTTCGGTCTTCAACTTTTGGAGACTTTCATGGTTCCTGCTGGTATGACTGTAAAATTTGGTTCCTAGGATGCATATAATGTCAGTTGCATGTTTTGATTACACATACACACTTTGAAGTGCTATCACAAGTTTTGAGCTTTACTACTTTTTCTTGAACAGCTTTACTGATGCTATAAAGAATTCTGATTTTATATGTAATTGTTTAAAGTTCACATTAAGCAATATATATGTCCTGATATTGAGGGTGTTGAGTGGGTGAAATTTATGTTTTTGAATGCTTGTTTCGAAGATACACACTGTTCATATATGTCTGTGGTATATTGCTTCTTCGTGATGCATCTGGTGTTGCTATGTTAGTCTAGTAGACTTGTCATCTTTCTTGTTATTCTGTTTTAACATATGTGGTGTGTCATGTACAAGGTGAGTTCTGAGGACGTGCAAAAACTGGAGTCTTATTTGTGTGTTTGTATTTTGAAGTGGTGATTGTGGATTGAAGACATTTGAG
>JAOWBN010243253.1:0-11963 GCA_028565015.1 Pinguicula moranensis | reverse complement strand
TAGCTTCCGCTCGCAATAATTTTGGACTTAACCGCCTCTATTTCTTCTCTTCCGTTGCTGCTCGCAATAATTTTGGCCTTGTACCTTGCAACTTATCTGAAAGACCAAAGCTAGGGAATCATCCTCTTCACTTTCTTCCAAATGGTTGTCCTTCATCACATATACATTTTTCTTTTCGTCTCTATTTGAGGCACTAGCAAGTTTCTTTCCTGACTTTATGATTCCAGCTAGATGTTTATAGAACTCAGCAGCGAAAACTTATGCATCCTCCAGTGAGATTTGGTTGCAGAGGAATTTCTCCTTGGCAGAACACCAAAGTTTGCTTAATCCCAATTACTAGATCCGTAGCTCCTGGGGCAGCTATTTGCTTCGATTTTCCAATGGATTTCCAGTAAACCGCCGCTGGACCTACATGCAAATGCGTTCTCCTTCTTGCAGAAGAAATATCTCCATTCGTTGGAGTCGCCAGTCAGTTCTCCACCCGCAAGTTCGGCGCCAGAGAATTCACCAGGGCCAGCAGCCGATGAAACATCAGACTACACCATAAACAGAGCGTGTTCAGTATTTCTCATTGGGCTTGTTCTTCTGTTAGCCATAGCCATTTACTAAAGAATGAGATTTTGCACGATGAAGAGGAGAAACGGCGATGGCTTTCTTGCTGCGAATTGTTAGGGCAGATTTTGGAGTTTTTCATATACCGGGCCGATTCATATTGGTCCATCAAATTGGGCTGCAGATCATTTATTTTGCTGGGAAATGGAACTTCCTATGGGCTGAATTTCTCTTTTGGCCCACTACCACATATCTTGGATTGGGCTGCACGATTTATTGGGCTTCGTTATGCTTGGAACTTTACTCTTATTTAAATTTCAGTTATCCCTCGCTAGTCAGCTGAAGGAACAACAGTATGAGGCTTTATTTTTCTTTTCGTTTTTTTTGGTCCAAGCTTCACGTGCTCTTATAGTCCCATGCTCAGCTTGCGGGGGAGTGTTGACCATAGAGAAACCAGTCACATGTGCATCTGTCCAAATCTTACACCAACTCCAAGAAAGCAGCGACAAGATCCTAGAATTCAGCTAAGTTCCTGCATCAAAATCAACACAACAAATCTGCAAACAGAAGATATGAAAGATTTGCCAAGATATCATATAATTATGTAGACACAAGAGCGTTGGGATTCTTCTTATAAAATCATGTAGCATGTATCAAAACCTTCAAGCTTTCATCAATGGAAATCATGGAGTTCTTCACCAAAATCCCAAAGCCACCATGGTTTTAATAAGCTCTTCACCACCATCAATATATACAGTAGTCGGTTTATCAGCAACAGACGACACCCCTTTTCTCGATCCATCGCTTGGCACATCTTCAGACACCCCCAGAAACCTTCAACGGTGGAATGGAAGCCGCACTGTAGATCAAGTTGCCTTCTTTCACGAGAGATCGCTTCTCTTTTTTTTTTCCGGCATAATCGATCACTTAACCTGATGTTGAGATTCTGGAAGCATATACATGTAAACCAAAAATATCGTAGCTGAAAATGTAGCCAAAAGCACCCAAGGCTAAGGAATATACAGGAGGATAGATTAAACTCAATAGGCGTCTTCATTGTTTGAAGGCACAATTTGTAGTTTTTTTCCACGGATTTTGCTATGAATCACTGAGGGATAATACTGTAGAAGATGGCCACTCAAATAAGCACACATAGCTTTCCTTAACCTCTTCTTATATTTCTTCGGAGAAATTATAAAGCAACATTAGCATCAAAATCAGTTAGAAGCTTACTGCAAGAAATTAAGTGTCTCTCCAATGGACGTTTCACGTTAGTCCCCAAGAAAATAGGAGAAGTTGGCACAGATTCTTATCAAGTAGAACTTTGTTGCTTCCACTGGAATCTAGATTATATCATGATTGCGAGCGTCCTTTGAAGTCATACATCCTGTTGATGTTGCGTCTGAAAGGAAGATTCTCCATCACCAAAGCATCCATTCTTGTTCTTTGCCTCCTTGGAGATGCTTTGATATTACCTTTATTCAGAACATAAGTGAATACTATGCATGTGAACTTAAGGGTGAGCAAATACCGATCCCTTACCAAAACTTTACGGTAAGGGGATATCGTCACCAGAATTGTATAAAAAATTGAAAAATCGGAAGTTTTCAATTTGTTGGTTTTCGATTAGGTTTCAGTATTTTACCGATAAATCAAAATATTATTTTTTATTTTCTTTGGCTTTAGACTTTAGACTTTAGGGTTTCTTGCTCTAAACGGTAAGCATGTTTGTGCATGTTTTTTCATTAAAAATGACATTTCAAATTAAAAATTAGTAAGTATACGACATTATTTTGTTTTAAAAATAGAAATATTCCGTCTATTATTTTAGTTATAATTAATCAAAAAATTTGTTCTAATATGAAACATGATTGAAAATGCCAGAATGACACGATAATTTTCACGTCTACACTTCAATGTATTAACAAACTGGCAAATCCAACCATAACAAATCGGTTTAATGCACTACGAACCCAAAAAATAAGTTCAAATCAAATTGTAGTTCTGATTTTTGAATCAAAGATGTAGATAGTTTAAGTTTAACTGCAGCTGTCATGTTCTTGATCACGGATATGTAGGTTGTCGAACCCCTCAATTATTTTCTCGGGATTCGCTTCCATCTCAGCATAATACATATGTATTTAAAGAAGGCAAACAATTAAGTAAGACGTAAATAGATTTAAAATAAAATAGTCAAGTAGATACGTTCCTGGGTCCTCTGTCTCATTGCAGTGGTAGAATATCTCGGTGTTTTTCAGCCAATTTTGAGCACTAATCAATCTCTCAACAGTCTTGGGTATCAATGAACTTCTAAAGACACTTAGAACCCGGCCTCCCGTACTGAAAACTGATTCTGAAGGCACAGTTGTGATGAGAAATGGCAAGAACATCGCGTGCCATTCTAACAAGTATGAGATACTTGGATTCATTCACTTTCCACCATTCTAAAATATTGTATGCAGATTTTGAAGGTTCATTTCTTTCCATGAGCTACCTATCTAGCTCAGTGTGTTGGTCCAATAGCATTTTTGGGCCATGAAAGAGTAGAAGTCACCCGACACCTTGTCTGCTTAACTACTTCCCGCCTTACCTTGTCCGGTAAAAGATCTACCATATATCGAACTGCACTCATCAAAAAGATCTTCTACCATTTTTCTAACCAACATAAGAGTGTCTCTACTGGCATCATTGCTCATATTTCACCTAAACCAATGCTCGAACCAACCAAGCTTATACTTCGTTTCAAGAACAGTAGCAACAAATAAGTATATGTTTATATTCCAGACAAATAGCAATAAGTACCTATGCATACAAAATGTAACACGAATAATAGGTAATGTAAGAATAGTATCCATTTAGCCTAAGCTTCGGGTCCTCCGTAGTAAGTTCTTTCCAATATTTTTCAAACTTGACCTACATTCTTCTTGCCATCATAAAATTATCTAACTGCTTCATTATATTGGCCAACTCCTTAAAAAGAGGTGTGTAGTGCAGGTCTTTGAGGCAGAGAAAGTCAAGGTCGCTTCATTAAATAATTTCAAGAAACTTATGAATTTTTTTATACCATCCCAATCATAATTTGTGGGTACCCTCATTGCCGTCTTTGTTCCTTCTCTAACCTCTATAAAATACCCCACCAAGTTCTCATCATCCATCTCCAACAGCTCTTTGAATGCGGCCTGATGCTTCTCCACAGAAACCAACATGATATAGGTGAAATTCAACCTTGTGCACACATCTAGTTGCAGAAAATTATTTGATTTTAAGCCGTTGGCTTCTACACATTTCTTGAATGCATCTTCCCTTTGAGGTGAAGATTTGACATACTTCACCATCTGTCTTTACTTCTGCACGGAGTGATAGATCTACTTCAGTCCATCCTGCACAATCAAGTTCAAGATGTGTGCAACACTTCTCATATGCAAGTATTCGTGCTGCCCAAGCACTCCACTGACTCTCCCCCCAAATTTCTTTAGCTATCACTGCCTCAAATGATCTAAGCATGTGTCATTGTTTGATTCATTGTCGACAGTGATACATAGGACATTTTTAAGTCCCCAATCAAGCATTACCTTTTCCAGTTCCTTCGAAAGCGATTTACCTTTGTGATCGGTAATCTTCTGAAACACAAGCACTCTTTTGTGCAGATGCCAATGTGTGCTGATGAAATGTACTGTGGCACACATGTACGTGATGTTCTGCACCGTTGTCCACATGTACATGGTCAAGTAAACCCTTATACACAACTCCAACAGCTGTGTCCTCAACAGATAGCTCCAAAAGTTAGAGCCCCATGCAGTTTTGTGCAACGGTCCACATAGAAATCATCTTGAACCGAGGCTCAAGCACCCTAATCAACTTAATGAAACCTGACCTCTCTACAATCATGAAGGGCAGCTGAAAGTTAAAAATAGCACATTTTATTACTCAAGACCCCTTTGGCCTTTGGGTATATATATAGTGTTTACATTTAAGTACTAGACTACCTTTATAATTCTATTTCCTCTATAATTATACTCCTCTATAACTCTATTTTTCTATAATTCTATTCCCATATGGTTATCTAAACTAGATACAAATACCAATAATGAACTGCGATAGCGCCTTTCGAATGGTTGATATCCATATTCGTGGAGCTCAAGGTGGATCAAAGAATCCAAATGAAATTGTTGTGTGATAACAAGTCAGTAATTAGTATTGCTACAACCCATTGCTAGGGGTGGACAAATGAGACTGTGGGATTCGGGATTTCTCGAATCCTGCAGTCCCAAATTCACGAACTCTAAAAAATTTTGGGACTTCGAAAAATTGGGACGAGATCGAGAATGGGCATCCTGGTCCCGAATATTTTTTGGGATGGGATCGGGAATAGCCCGTTCCCGTTCCTAAAATTATTTTTAGTTACTAAAAATTCGAGACTTTGGAATTTCTGGAAGTCCCACATCTCGAAGTCCCAAAATTTTTGGGGCTTTAGAAAATTGGGACAGGATCGGGAATGAGCGTCCCGGTCCCGAAATAATTCGGGATAGGAACGGGAACGGGCAATTCACGTCCCGAATTCCCAAATAGGCATGCCTACCCATTGCAACATGACAGGACCAAGCATGTGGAGATTGATAAGTTCGTCATTAAGGAGAAACTGAACAGTGGACTACTAGAGCTTAGATATTTAGCTACCAAGAAGCAAGTGGCCGATGGTCTTACTAAGGGTCTTAGTTCACCGAACTTGGAGAGACTATGTAATAAGATAAGCTTAGTGGATATGTTTCTCCTATATTGAAGAAGAGTGTTGGTATTTGTTCAAATATGTAATATGTTCATCTAGAAAATGAGCATACTTCTAGGAAGTACCTGCAACAAGGTCCAAATTGTGTGCTAATCATATCGTTAAGATAGTCCAGTTCTCCATGATCTTTTTCTTGGTCATGATTTGCTGACTCCAAATTCATTTGTATGAGGTCCACAAGAGTCGCAGGTACTCCAACAAGTTGAATTTACAGTAGAGACGGCAATGCTAATAGTACTGCAAATGCTACACGTGTAGTAACTGAATAGGTGTTGGACAAACTTGAAAAGGTAAATGATTACCATGTTCTAGTCTTGGCGCAATCATGCCACTATCAGTAACTGGCTTATACTGTTTGAAACAGTACTCACAAACTTTACTTTTTCTCTATTAATCGAGGTATTTCAACAGAATCCTGCATAATTGAACAGCACACGGGTCTAAGCCCGACTAATTCTCTGGATCACATGCGAGGTGCTCTCCTCTCATGAACCGGGTATTTTTGCGAGCCAGAGTGGTGTGTCCGAGGCCCGATGGCGTGGCCCTGATAGTGTGTCATCCAGTGGGATCGAACCCCTGACCTCTAGGCAAGCCCTGATGCCATTGCTTTACCACTGGGACAACCCATCATGGTTAACTTTACTTCTCTCCTCCTCATCCTTTCCACTCCATGGCTTCTTAGAAGATGTAAGGATAGCATTAGCAGGGCACTTGGCACAAAAAAACACGTCCGCACAAATGACAATGATGCTTGCGGTTGAAGACAATGAACTGGGAATAACATGCATAGCAGAACCTGCAACATTCATCGTCCATCCAGAAGTTTCTTACCATGTTTGCAGGTTTTGCATCACTTATGATCCATGATTTCACTATGCGAAATATTTTACACAATTTCATATGTTCCTTACTTCCCATGAACACATATACAAATGAAAATCCATGTTAGAAGCCAAACATCTGCCCCTGATTAGATAGCCTACGAGTTTTCCCTAAAACACCCAAATATGAATGAAAACCCAGTAGAATAGCATCATAAACACTATGGGGAACCAAAATTTCAACTAAGAACCATAGATATGAGAAGGAATAGAAACTTTCGCCTATAATTTAATGCTCCCCGATACTTTAATCTTTCAAGTGTAATTCCATAACGTGGAATAGTGAACAACCAACTAGTAACAAGTTTAATCAGATCACATATAGAGCATTCCTATTTCAATATAGTAACTTCCACTTATTAACTAGCTACCGAAAAGAGCATCAACGCCAATGCAGACTAATGATAAATCCTTTTCCAGACAAAAATAGTAGTACTTCGAAACAAATCCCTAAGGGCCAGTTTAGTAGAAAGATAAGCATGTGATAACTGGATGAATATAGGTTTTATACACACATACATCGTGTTTGGTACCTCATTTATTTTTTTCTAGGTAACAAGATTACAATCATGCGACCCAGTATTGTAACAGAGTTATCCCCAATTCTCAATTCAGACATCGATGTTTAGGTTGAAAATGGTCAAAGTTATCTGGTGATCCTTATAAATTTGGTAATCTTCATTTCGTCATTATTTACATCAAAATGTCATCCCTTACAGTTCATTTCCATCATTGATATTTTCACACTTTCCTCTTTAACTTCCGCCTGCCACTTCATTTCTTCTCTCACATTTACGAACTCGTCTTTGTCTGTCTTCCACTCGCTTCTTTTTTGCTTTTCTTAGTCTTAGTATCAGAATTCCTTCTTGCAGGTTCATAGCCATTTTCTGCTATGACGTTTTCACGAAATGTTTGGACTAGCACCCTTGCACAACCATAAGCTTATCTCGATACAAAGTGTAAAATTTTTTAGATTTGTGTCTTAGTACACGATCAGTAGAGTGAATTCATGTTTTTTGGTTGCATATTTGTTAGATCCGAGGATTTTGTACATGATTTACCCAAACTAGGGTTGTATCACTTAGGTTAATGAGCTTGTATGCAACTGGGTTCAACTATATGTTTGTATTGGAGTATGTTTCACAATTTCTGAAGTTGTTTACGGTTATGTATTTAGAAAAATTTTGTATTTCACTGTTGGTTACTACTGAGATTTTCTATGTTGGGATTTTGAGGATTACGTAATCCGACAGGAATGCCCTAGTTATCCCGAAGCGGGATTGAAATTATTCCGCTACCAAATTGACCCTAAGCAATTTATGTATCACGCTCAGACAAGTTCCTTTGAGGTTTGGTCAATATACGCGCATAGGTGTCCAACCAAAATCCATCAACCACATGTATGCATATATCTGTAAACACGCAAACACAGAATGCGCAACTGCCGATGTGTAGACTTAATTAGAATGAATCGAATACTGAATAAATACGACAACAGATTTGTACCTTAATGCGGAAGCGTATAGAACCGTACTCTTTCAGTTGATTATATCACGAACAGGACTCTACCAGAGTCTCCTTATAATCCACGAACTCATATCTCCGTCTTCACAGATGATAAGGCAGCAATTCGAGAAAAACTGTATATATATTTTTGGGTCTCAACACATGAGGATATGAATGATGGTGTAAGTAAATAGGCGTATTGAACGCCTATTTATAGGGAAGAATCAGAGTCCAACCCTAATTATCGTGGTAGAATCTTACCATAATAAGGACTCTCAATACTAGGTAATTAACAAATAATTACTTCTAATTAGGGTAATAGAATTCTACTCTAATTAGAATTCTTAATATTAGGTAATAAACAAATCAATTACCAAATTAATTCAATTAGGCATATAATATATATATTATCTAACAGCTCCCACTCGGCTACATAAGCCATATTACAAAATACAGTTTTCAAAATCTCCTGACGCTTCATACGAAAAATGAGTCGTGCGACCATAAAGTAACTAGTAGTGTCATATTAAGTCATCATCTAACTAACATGACACTTTCAAAGCGACAATACCCCGAATCCTCTTCACATCACCGATAGCTACGTATCCCTTTAAACTATACAATATTTGGTTACATACTTAATGTAACCGCCATGCCAAATATGGTGAAATTAGACAGATTATTCCTTAGACACTAATGACCATCCGTAACAACTCGACTGTTTTTCTAGCATGGTCCGCTGGACTATATAGATCCTATCCCTTGGATGACATACTAAAGTAGCATCATCAAGCCTCAACTTCAAGCCATAGCTTTATGTCAAAAGAGTAACATCTAAGTGGACAAACGTATGTCCATGTGATCACACAATGACAATAAGGAGATTCTTTTGTCATTTTCACAAGGTCGTTCTATAGCACACGCAGTATGATACGTGTGTCATTGCATGACTCCCACTTAAGGGGGTATGTCACTCACTTATGTCATTTGAATCGTAGCCGTTGATAATTACACTTAGTTTTTATCCTCTACATTCGGCTTTAAAGCTTTAATGTGAAAACCCAGAGATTTCCCATTTGATTCACTAAGGATCTCATTTCAGACCTACTGAACCGACTGTCTAGAACATTTATCAGTCTCATCCTTCATGCTACACAAGCATAAGGGCAAATTTTTTGTATGATAGGGCCAATCATTAAGCTTTTTGTGACATTCGTTGTGCCTGATTAATTGATTGCATACACAAAAGTATTGCTCGAATGAAAGAAAACGTAAATTTCATTGCATAATCAATTGTTACAAAAATATGTCCTTATCGTTTACAAGATGTGATCAAACCCTACTTAATCATATACTCATGACATGAGCTCTAAACACATCTCTAGGAATGGGTTTGGTCATTGGATCGGCGATCATCTTGTCAGTAGGAATGTACTTGATATTTATTTCAGCGTCTTGAACAAAGTGGTAGCGTCTCTGGATGTGCTTTGTCTTCGTATGGAATTTTTGATCCTTAGAAAACTGAATCACTGCAGTATTGTCATAGTTCATCTCTACAGGATCATCGGGTCTCGAATTTAAATTGAGGTACTGTAGGAAACTTTTGAGCCATAGTGCCTCTTGCATGGCTACGCTGCACGCGACATATTTTGCTTTCATGGTTGACAAAGCAATACAGTCTTACTTCTTGCTGCACCAAGATATAGCTCCTCCACCTAGGATGAAAGCATATCAGAGGTTGACTTGGACTCGTGTAGGTCGCATCACCAATCAGCATCCATGAATCCCTTTAGATGCAGGTTTCCCCTTTGATAACATAGAACTAGATCGGCCATTCTACGAAGGTAATGGAAAATCCTCTTGACTGCTTGATAATGAGCAGGCCCCGGGTTGCTTTGGTAACAGCTCACCAACCCAACCATGAAACAGATGTCTGGCCGTGTACATAACATAGCGCACATTAAACTCCCTATAATACTTGCATATGGAACATTGCACATTTCTTCCTTTTCCTTATCTGTTTTTGGGCATTGATCGAGCTTAATGTCAGACCCTTATCAACAAGGGTGTCAACGGGTTTGGAGTAATGCATCCTGAATCGTTCTAAGATTTTATTTATGTATGCTTGTTGAGACAAACCCAACATTCTCTTTGAACGATTTCTGCATATCTCTACGCCTAGGACGAACCTAGCTTCACCCATATCCTTCATCTCGAAGACAAGAGGATAGCCACTGTTTGGTAGCATTGATCATTCCCATGTTATTTCAAGCCAGTAGTATGTCATCGACATATAAGGAGATAAACATAATTCCGTCCTTTGTCCTTAGAACATACACGCAGTGGTCTTCATCTATCATGGTAAATCCATACAAAGTAATTGTCTCATGAAATATGAAGTACCACAATCTGGAAGACTGTTTAAGTCCATATATGGATCTCTTAAGATGACATACCTTGTCATCTTGTCTTGTTGAGACAAACCCAATAGGTTGAGCCATATTAATTTTGCTCCTCAAGTATTCCGTTAAGGAATGCAGTCTTTACGTCCATTTGGAATAGTTCGAGATCCAAATGGGCAACCAGGGCTAGAAGTAGGCGAATAAAGGCAATTCTCACCACGAGAGAAAATGTCCCTTCGTAGTCTACACCCTCGATTTGGGTGAAACCTTTTGCCACGAGTTGGGATTTGAACTTTTCGATTCATCCATCCACACCATGCTTAATCTTGAATACCCACTTGCATCCAATTGGTTTTCAGCAAAGTTGTAGATCAACAAGTTTCCAAACCTCATTTGTTTGCATCGAATCCATTTAATCCTTCATGGCACTTAGCCATTTTTTGCTATCGGCTGAGTCCATAGCCTCATAATAAGAGGTAGGCTCTTCTACTTCCAAATGAGCGCAAAAGAATACGTTTTGCTATCTGAAAATATCGTCGAGGAATTCTTCCGTGTTCACTCCTTCGGATAACAGGATTTTCCTCTTGACTTTGTGAGGATCTGCTGCCACTAGCCCCTTGGCTCGTGGTCACATTATCATTTAGAAAACGAATCTCGTTTGGCATGAAAGTTTGAGGACTTGCCTCTGTTTCATGCCGACCCTCAATTGGCAAAAAACGTGTTGCACTATTCTAGGTGGATTGAAACATATTCTCCCCCACACCAAGAGATAGTGATGAATCTTGTTGCAACTCATACAACTGACCATCATGTTTTATTTTTTCGATAGTTGGGAACTGATCATCTAGGAATTCGACATTGCGACTGTCTATTTCAGTCATGCCACCATTTGGGTGTTCACCGAACATCACATATCCTTTTGAATGTTCAGGGTAACGAATAAGCACCTTCTTGGTTTCTCTTGGACCAAGTTTGCCATGTTGATGGGTTTGGTTATGCACATAGCCCGCCGCACCCCATGGTTCATATGGTCCAAGCTTGACTTCCTTCCATTCCATAACTCATATGGAGTGGTGGGCACACTCTTGCTTGAAACTCTATTGAGGATGTATGTAGCCGTGAGCAATGCATCTCCCAAAAAGTTAATGGGTGGATTGGCTTGCGCCATCATAAACCTAACCATATCCAGTAGAGTACGATTCCTATGTTCCACAACACCATTTTGCTGCGGGGTATAAGGAATTGTAAGTTGCCTTACTACGCCCTTTAATCACAATACCCTTTGAACCTATCAGAAAGGTATTCGCGACCACGGTCGGTTCGAAGAATCTTAACTCTTCTATCTAACTGGTTCTCTACTTCTGCTATGTAACGCTTAAACACATCAAGTGCTTTGTAGCGATTAGACAACAAATACACGTGTCCGAAACATGAATAGTCATCTATGAAGGTGATGAAATAAGAAGCTTCATTGTGTGCTTTTATGCTCATGGGTCCACAAATGTCGGAATGGATTAATTCTAATTGACTTGATGCTCTAGAAGATTTACCGAAAGGCTTCTTGCTAGCCTTGCCAGCTAAACAAGGTTTACACACAGGCAACTTAGCCTTAGTGAGTTAATTCAATAGACCATCCTTAGAAAGTTTATTCAACCTATCTTGGCCGATATGACCAAGTCTAGCGTGCCATTTAACAGATTCGAAATCAATATTAGAACCGGAAACTAAGGCAATAGATGCATTATCATAAATATCATCCACATCAAGGATGCAAAAACCATGTTTATATGAGCCGTGACCGAACATATCGTCACCGTACTCAATGTTTAATCCACT
>JAOWBN010243231.1:0-11964 GCA_028565015.1 Pinguicula moranensis | reverse complement strand
AGAAATAATTGTTATGTCGACAAATGTGATTATGTGATAGTCACATTATAACGATTATTTACTGATATATCAAGAAAGTGATTAATGGTCAAGGATGACACATTCATACGCTTGACATTAATCATTGGATATTAAATGATGAAAAAATTAATACTAAATGGGATATATAGGATCACGATGTATCTATATTATTTCGGATCATAATGCACTACTAGATGCCGCTTATGATAGGTACCGATTTCAATATGGATCCTATCAGGTCGCTCTATCCGGTGAACTGAAGAATAAATTAATTATGTGTGGCATAATTGGTGAATTTCATGGACGAGAATTAATTGGGTGTTGGTAGGACCCAAATCCAATTTAATTGCAGTTTAATTGAAATTAGATTTAATGTGATTAAATTTAATTGGGCTAAATATTTAATTTGAGCCCTGAGGCTCAAATAACTTAAATTGCATTTGGGCCGAAAGGCCCAAACACATGAGATTTATATCTCATTAGTCGGTCGACAGAAACGTGTGTGTTGATCTCTTTCATTCCGTCATCTTCTCTTCCGCGACAAAACAGAGAAAGAAATCAACTGATTTTTCTCGCCGGATTTTCGCAGGAAACGTGGGTCTAGCAGTCCCTTCACTAGTCAGGGAGTGCTTCGGGTAGAGGCTCTCTATTTGGGAGCTCCGTGTTTAACATCTCACGGGACTTTCGATTTTTTTTTGCTCGGGTTGTTCAAGATTCCGGCGGGGTTCGTCGGCTTTTGGCGGGGTTCGTCGGCTTCCGGCCGTTCCAGGTAAGTACGCCTTACCCTTTGCTCGTAGAATATGAATTAAACACGTTTTGGATCTTGATTTCAATTTGGTTCCGGATTTGAAAGTTTTCAGAAATTTTAGAAATCGAGCATTAGATCCTACAATATTAACAATATTGACGGGAATGGTATCAGTTCCCCACAATCCTATAAGGCCAAGTATACCGTGATCAGACCATTTAAAAGTGATTCGGAAACCAGAGGTATTCCAGATGCTAAGGAGGCCACCTGAGTTGCCGTTTGCTTCATTATATCGCCAATCAAAGTCATTGTGAGGCCACAGATGATTACAAAGTACTCGGTCAATGAGGGCCAATTTTGTTTCCTGTACACAGATCAGGTCAATTTGTTGAGTTCTTACAAAATTTTGGACTTCAGCCTCCTTCTGTGATGTACCAAGGCCGCGGATATTGTAAGTTACTATACGCATTGGAGTCTACTTGGGGGAGTATTTACTTCCAAAACGGGATTTCTTCTTCTTTTATTTCTTACTCTTGTTAGACTCAAAATCCCTTACCTCCATCATATTAAGTCGATAGTAGATATCCTCCTTGGAGGTTTGAGGTTGTACGCCAAGGTTCATAGCTAAATTATCAAGAGCTTCTATGTGGGACAAGCTGGTGTTGCAGAAATTGCCGCACTTAGATTATCCATGATGTCAGATTGGCACTATCGGATCCAGCAGGTATGTCTGCGCAACTTATTCGCAAAATCAGCAGGGGTTTTGACCAGCGCTGGAGGCTCTGCAATTAGCTATTCTACGAATTGATCATTCAACTCAAGCCTGGGTGTTGGCACAATATTTGTGACTGAAATGATTTTTGGATTCCGATTATTAGTTTTGTGACTGAATTGATTTTTGGGTTGACACGTTTGTGCTTTATTATTGTGTTGGCACAATAATAAAGCTGTGAATTTGCCACAGTGGGCTTTGCTGAGTGGACAATTCCATGGCCCGTCCAGATTTTTCTTTTCCCGCCGCTGGATGCTAGAGTTTTCCCCATCAGACTTTGTTTATCGATGCCCAGGCAGAATTTTTTAGGATATTGAGGTACCGTTGACTCTACACTCCCTTTATCTTCTTCACATGTGTTTTTAGCTTCTAGTACCAGAGTAGAGGTTTGACACGTTTGTGCTTTGAACTGATCGATGCAAGATTGTTCCACTCATGGATTGGCTGATTTTTCTCTCTCGAACACAGAGCCTACTACCTCGTCAGTAGCCATAGTACTTCTTTCATCCGATTTTCTTTTGTCTGGTCAGAGAGACCAGCGGGGCACCACTGCTCGTATTTTTGTGAGTCTGTGATTCATCTGGATTTTCCTTATTTTTCACAACCCATTTTTTTTTACTGAGAGTAGGCCATTCATCCTCAGAAATATGTACCGGTCGCCGCTGCCTTGAGTTTTCCCCCAGCTAGGAACATGATCCAATTGACTCTGTTCCTCTGTTAATTGAATGTTAAATTTAATATTATCTGCATCAATTTCAATATTCTGAGAAATCCGTGTGCTCGAGTTGGTTAACACCTGAAGGCGACCAAACAACATCTCTGTTTGGTTAAGTGTTTTTGCGTCAATTTCCACCAAAGTTCCAACTTGCGCAGCTATCTCCTCAAAGAACATTCCATACCAGCAATGCAGAGGGGTGCCTCTCATCTGGATCCAAACTAATCTCGCAAGTTTTCCATTTAATAGCTTCCATGGATGGAGATAATGGAGATTGAGTTTCTTTACCACCTCAGAGTCTGTAATAAGACAATTAGTTTCCTCTGGAGATTGCATCTTGAGCAATACTTCACCTCCTTCAATGCATACCGCGAAGCCATTGGCATAACCCAACTCAGATAGAATATGCTCGAGAGAGTTGATGTCTAGTATCGGTGTTGGTGTGCCAATCAGACACCGATCAAGCCACTTCGCACCCGCCGGGTCCAATGAGAGCTTTAACATGCTTGCATGCTTTTGTCTGGGAGTTGCATTAGGAACTTCAGGGATTTCGCTAATTTCTGGATTAACTGTCTGTCCCTAAGAGATCTCTGTATGCTGTTGTGCGCTTGCTTTACTAACTTGAAGTTGGTATGTTCCAACCCAGATTCCATTAAGATGATTTAGCAGATTAGAGGTTACCGATGTTGTCAAGAATCACACAAAACCAAAACGAGTACCAGTAACAGATGAGCTTTTTGGGAGGTGAATGTCCGATACCTTGCCATTGCTTGAGAAAACTATCCACATCTCTGACTTCTTCCAAGACAGCGGGTAATTGGTGAAGTAGAACGAGGTGGATTGAGCACGAATTTCGGCAATGTAAGGGGAGAGGCGGCATTCCTGGTTCCACTGCACGTCGGATCTACAGCTACCACCGGCCTTACGATTCCGAACTAGAGTCCACTCAGCATTATTTCCTTTCTCAATTATGTCATCCAACATCTTACTTGAGCTTCCAATTTCAAAAGTAGAAGCCATGTATGGTGTCAGTCCTCCAACCAGGAAGTGTTATCCAGCTTGAGTAAGCGCTACCGCCGAGCTCACCCGGACGATATACAAAAGGCAACTCTTCTAGTTGCCTTTTTAGATGAGAAATTATTTTAAAATAGGATTTCAATCATTATTTTTTATTATTATTTTGGTTTATTATACACAAGCTATAAATCAAACGGTTAGTAACTTCTTTTAGATATAAACTTAAACAGCTTAAAAAAAAGAAAGAATGGCTAAGAAGAAACTCTGAAAACCATTGAAGACTACTGAGAATTCTTGAGAGAGAAAATACAAAACATCTAAAAAAAGAATACACTCCATCTCTAACACCCATAGATTCACCTCTTCAAACTCCAAGCTGCTGGATCTTCATAATGTTGGACGCTCCAGACACTTGGCAGCACCTAATAGGTTGGCTTCGTTATTCTTCACTTTTATATTTGTTCAATCAATTAAGAACTTGTTCAAGAACATAATATATATATATATATACATATATATTTGCTTTACAAAAAATAAATCATCGGCTCCTTATTTCCTTAGCACTGAAGCGACCTCTGGTAGCGAGATGAGATAATGAGTTTTAAAGTACGTTAAAAACTGAATTTATAAAACATTTTTACTGTTTAGTAAAGTTTACTAATTTCAATAATGCATGAGCATTGAATTTATTAAATGTTTTATATAGGCTGTATAGAAATAGATAGGGCACGATAGCAAGCCATCGGGATTGGATGAATAGAGGGTGGGAGTGGAAATGGGACTGGTTTGCAAGTGTTGAATGACAGCGAGCAAGGAGAGCTTGAGGTGTTGACATCCATGGTGGATACGGAGTTTCAGCTGCCGCTTGATCCGGAGCTCAGCGACTCCGCGGCACATGGAGACGATGCACAGCTGCCGTTTGATCCGGAGTGATCGGACGGTTGTGTTATGTTCGAATTAATTGAAGAAACGTGTTGCGACTATTGCTTTTGTTTGCTTGTAAATGTACAATTTCATTCAGACTTCCACGTGTATAAGTAGTTGACAACAATTGGCTAATTGCCCTAATGAATGGAGATTAAGAAACAGTCTTCTTTGTTCTCTTCTCTCGCGCCATGAATAGTAGATGAGTTTCAATGACTCATACTACAAATATTAGGTGCGTTTTACATGGTATCAGAGCTTGGTTAACATGAGTGCCAACGCCTTCATCGAGGAGCAACTCCAGGTACACGGATCTGACAGTCCGGGAACACAAATTGTGGCCATACAACTCGATGATACCAATTACTTGGCCTGGAGAAGCGCTGTAGAATAAGCTCTAGAAGCCAAACTTAAAATCGGGTTTATAGATGGGTCCTTGGAAAAACCAGCAACCGACACAAAGGTTTCATGAAATGGAAGAGAGCTAACAGTCTTGTTTGTTCCTGGATCAAAAACTCCATGATTAAAGATTTAATGCGACAGTTTATGTTTGTGCACGATGCTAGACGACTATGGACAGACCTAGAATGCAGGTTTGGTACTGCTAGCCTCCCACTCTTGTTTGAGCTTAAAAGATCAGTTGCTGTAATGAGACAAGGTGGAGCAACTGCTAGTGATCACTTCGGGAAACTTAAACTCATTTGGGATCAATATGATCAGCTGCGACCCTTACCTGAGATTGAAGGAGACACTGGACTGTTGCTGAAAGCAAGAGAAAATGAAGACCGTGTTATGGAGTACCTCATGGGATTAAATGATGTATTTGAACATGAAAGAAGGCAGATTATCAGCATGGAAAAGTTACCTCAATTGGACAAAGTGTACAATATAATTGCAGCTGCAGAGAAGCACAGACAAGTAAGTCTTCACATGGGTGCAGGTGTAGATGAGCTCAATACAGCCTTAATGATCAAAGGAGAGGGATGGAGGTCCGAGATACCTGCATATCAAAAAATGAGTGCAGACAGAAGAGGTTTAATCTACAATCATTGTGGCAAAAGTGGACACACAATTGAAGTATGTTTCTCTCTGAAAGGCAGGCCTGAGTGCACACATTGTGGGAAGAAGGGACACCTAATTGATAAGTGCTATCATCTGAAAAAACTGAAAGGCAGGCAACATGCAACAACAAACCAAGTGGCATCTCAAAATGAATCAGGATGGAGCTGCACACCGCTTGAAACAAAATCTGATGAGATAGATGGCCTGTATCAACTAGTAGGACAAATGCAACGTGACTTGCAGAAACTCACCAATGACAAAAAGGGAGTTGCACAGCAGGACACGGTATCTGTCAACATGGCTCACTTCGAAGATTTTGCAGGTATGTCATCTTATGCCACCTTAAAATGTGCAGAAGTATCAAATTTTTTGAATGGTGATTGGATTGTGGATACAGGAGCCACAAATCACATGTGTGTTGATATTAGCATAATGATCAAACCGTACACTCTTGCACATAAAACTCCTGTCTTACTCCCTGATGGCTCTGTCAGGCCTGTAATTTGCAAAGGCAATGTTAAATTATCTGAAACTATCTGCCTAGATTCCTGCCTTTTTGTTCCCAGTTTTGCACACAATCTACTGTCAGTCAGAAAACTTCTACTAGCATCTAACATATCATGCACATTTCTTCCTCAATTCTGTGTGTTTCAGGGCCTTGAATCAAATAAGGTTCTTGCAGTAGGTTTTGTTGTCAAAGAACTCTACGTGCTACGCCCCTCATCTTTTGATCAACATATTCTGCATCAAGTGAAGAATGTCATCAACCCAAATCCTCTGCAGTCTAACTCTGTGCATAACCCCATGACAAAGCAGCAAGCTTGTCCTAGTGTCTGTAATGTTGTTAGTCCTGAACTGTTTCACAATCGATTGGGGCATCCATCCCCTGATGTAATGCAGCACTTTGTCTTTTTGAATGCAAGTTGTAAATTACCAAAATCTGATCTGAAATGCAGAATATGTCCTCTTGCTAAACAGTCGTCTTTGCCTTATCCAAACAGCATTACAGTGTCCAATAATTGCTTTGATCTGCTACATTTAGATATATGGGGTCCCTACAAAACAACTTCTTTCACAGGATGCAACTATTTTCTCACAATTGTTGACGACAAAAGCAGATGCACATGGACAATTCTTTTCACACATAAGGATAGAGTCCCACATCTGCTGTCATCATTTCTAAACATGATTCATACCCAATATGCAGTCTCTGTCAAAGTTGTCAGGACAGACAACGGTTCAGAATTTGTAAACTCTCGCTGCCTTCAGATGTTCCATGCCATGGGCATACTCCATCAAAAAAGCTGTCCATACTCCCCCCAACAAAATGGGTTGGTGGAACGCAAGCACAGATCTATTCTGCAAGTTGCCAGAGCACTCCTTGCTCAATCTAAACTTCCCAAAACCTTCTGGGGAGAATCCATCTTAACAGCCACTCACCTTCTCAATCGGTGGCCAAGCAAAGTACTAAAATGGAGAAGTCCTTTTGAAGTTTTGCACAATGCACAACCTGACTTGTCAATGCTACGCACATTTGGTTGCCTTTGCTTTGTACTAAACAAGAACCCCTCCAAAGACAAGTTTGATCATCGTGCTTTTCCAGGCTATTTTGTAGGTTATCCTTCAGCACAAAAGGGCTACAAAGTATATCTGCCGCACCTCCACAAAATCATAGTTTCAAGGGATGTGAAATTCCATGAAGATGCATTCTTTGAATCCCATGTTTCACTCTCAATTCCATAGCCGACACACTCACTTTCAGATGATAGTGACCCTCACCTTTTTGATCCTCAGGAACCTGCCGAAGACACCAATCCTCCAGTGCACAGTTCACCACCATCCAGCTCTATCACTCCTGCTGATGTACTGCAAGAACATAGCCCTGAAGTTCCCCTCTGTGAACCTGTTAGACAAAGTCAGCGCACCAAAAAGCCACCTACATACCTCCGTGACTATGAAACAAACTTCAACTGCACACTGCACAATGGAAAACCTCCAAACCCTTCCAATGATCATTATGCTTTTAACAGTGCATATTATGCTTTTGTGGCTAACTTGTCTACAGTTCAAGAACCAAAGAATTTCAATCAAGCACGTACCAACCAGAAGTGGTTAGATGCAATGACAGAGGAACTAGCAACTCTTGAGACAAAAAAAACTTGGGTCCTCACAACCTTACCTGCAGGAAAAAGAGCCATAGGTTGCAAATGGATATACAAAGTTAAATGCCATCCTGATGGCTCAGTTGACAGGTATAAGGCAAGGTTAGTAGCCAAGGGCTTTAACCAAGTGGCAGGTGAAGATTTTGAGGAGATATTCAGCCCCGTGGCTAAAGTGGTGACTGTGAGGCTCATGCTCGCAGTTGCTGCATCCAGAGACTGGCCATTACACCATTTGGATGTAAACAATGCTTTCCTACACGGCTCTCTCCATGAGGAAGTATTTATGCATCCACCACCCGGGTACACTCAAGTGAAGAAAGGAGAAGTATGCCTTCTGAAAAAATCAATCTACGGACTCAAGCAAGCATCAAGACAATGGAATCATGAATTCACTAATGCCCTCAAGAGCTACGGGTTTCAACAATCATATCATGATCCGTGTTTCTTCTTCTTGAAATCTCAGTCTCATCAGGTCTTCCTTCTAGTGTATGTCGATGACATACTCATCACTGGATCCAGTCTCTCACAACTTCAACAAGTGAAGTCCTATCTTGATCAAGCATTCACTATCAAAGACTTGGGTGAAGCAAGATTTTTCCTAGGCATGGAACTTGCTAGATCTACTGACGGGCTATACATCAGCCAACAAAAATACATCAAAGACCTTCTTGCAGATGCTGGCTGCCTAGACTCGGTCCCTGTTTCCTCTCCTCTGCCTCATGGTCTCAAGTTTGAAGCAACTGATGCAGACAAGTCCCCTCTCTATCACAACCCAGAAAAATATAGGCGTCTTGTTGGACGACTCCTCTATCTCAATTACACCCGCCCGGACCTCACATATGTGGTGCAGCAACTCAGCTAATTCATGCAATCCCCCCATGACTCTCACTGGCAGGCGGCTGTGTATCTGCTACGGTATCTGGCAGGTAATATGACACTTGGTTTGTTCTATCCAGCCCACTCCACAGTCAAGCTCGAACTTTACTGTGATGCGGACTGGGGAACCTGCCGAACAAGCAGACACTCACTAACAGGATTTTGCATATTCTTTGGCCAGTGCTTGATCTCCTGGAAAACCAAAAAATAACCCACCATTTCGTGTTCCTCCGCTGAAGCGGAATATTGAGCAATGGCAGCTACTGTAAGAGAGCTTCTCTGGCTCAAATACATGCTTCAAGACTATGATATGCCATCTCCTTTGCCCGTCAAACTTTGGTGTGATAGCAAAGCGGCCATTGCAATAACGGCAAACCCAGTCTTTCATGAACGGACCAAGCATATCGAAATTGATTGCCATGTAGTTCGTGATCAATACAAAGATGGATTTATCCTTCCTACTTATGTTCCCACAAATCTGCAATTGGCTGACTGTTTCACCAAGAATCTACACAGTGCTCAATTCAGAGTCTTATTACTCAAGATGAGCGTTTGGGATGCTCCTCTTGAGGGGGGGCTGTTGACATCCATGGCGGATACGGAGTTTCAGCTGCCGCTTGATCCGGAGCTCAGCGACTCCGCGGCACATGGAGATGATGCACAACTGCCATTTGATCCGGAGTGATCGGACAGTTGTGTTATGTTCGAATTAATTGAAGAAACGTGTTGCGACTATTGCTTTTGTTTGCTTGTAAATGTACAGTTTCATTCAGACTTCCACGTGTATAAGTAGTTGAAAACAATTGGCTAATTTCCCTAATGAATGGAGATTAAGAAACAGTCTTCTTCATTCTCTTCTCTCGCGCCATGAATATTAGATGAGTTTCAGTGACTCATCCTACAAATATTAGGTGCGTTTTACATGAGGTACTAACTTTATCCTTACATGATCTCTGTCCACAGGTTTCAACAGATGATGAATACTACATATCAAGTAGCATAACGGATGGCCAATACATGGTTAAGGAGGCATATGGAAGACTCATACAAGAGTGCATCAGACCTTCAATGACAAGAAGTTAACTGTCTGCAACAAATGTGAAGTAGCTTCATTCCCAAAAAGGTGTCTATCTTTGTTTGGCGGCTGCTGCAAAACAGACAGCCAACCAAACACATTCTACAAAGACGAGATATTTGGGGAGCTGAACAAGCGATACATTGTGCAATATGCAAAGAGGGATCAGAAGATGCAAAACACACCTTCCATGAATGCAAACATAGTATAGAACTTTGGAAGCAAGTCATGCAGTGGCTGCATGTTGGCGTGAAGTTCCCATTAAATGCCTAACATTTCAGTCTAATTACAAGAATATCATTAAATACTGGGAAATTACTATTATGCCCCTGCTCACTTTGTATGATTTAATCTGGACCGTTCAAACTGAATCTGATCGTGTGGTATTAGTTGATTGATGGTTAAATGCATTAATGTGATCCTGACCATACACCTATTCTTGATCCAACGGTGACAAGTGTGTGACTGTTCGATTTTCTGACATTATAATTAAGACCATTGAATGCAACTTTAGTCTGATGGCAAATATGGAAAGCTTCTCTTGGAAGTTTGACTGTCCAACTGTCTTTTGATCCGTGCCGTTCATAGCTTCAATGGTTAAGATTAACCGGTGCCAACTTACAAATTCAGCCACACGATCATCCACTATCGACGGACGAGATTTGATTTGGTCTGAAGTATATAATACGAAGGAGAGAGAAGATGTGATGGATTGACACACTTGCAAGCGTGTATATCGATATTTTTGAGATATTCTCTCGACTTTCTTGGCGATTCCATGGCGATTTCTCTGCTTTGATCGGTTGTTTGAGGAAACCGTCTCGTTTCCACCATAGATTTTGGCCGAGTGTTGTTGTACAGTGACTTGAGTCACTTTTATCTCTTTTTGGAGCATTTGATGTTTGTAAATCGGCCAGATTTGTTGGTGTGGTGCAACATTTGTACTCAATTTTGAATAAAGAAGTTAATACAAGGCAGCGAGCCTCCGATTTACCGGAACTCAACGTAGATGTACCCGAGATCTAAGGACTCGGGGAACCATGGGAATTATATTGTTTGTTTTTTAGGTTTTTCATTCTCATTTTTCAAATCTTACGTTTAATTAACAATTGCTAAACATTTCACTTCAAGAATCACAGATCTGACGCCTAAATCCTAACACTGCAGATAACAAGCACAACAGTCCCATCAACTTTTGACCAATTTTTACATATGATACCCGTAGGTGTAAGGACAAATGGAAAACAACCTGGTCAACAATGAAATGGGTAATCTGGTACATAAGAAATCGGGTTCATTTTATCAGTGCAGATATCAAGCAAGACTTTTGTATAAGATATAGGAATATTGTTGGAGCTCGATCACACATGCAGGAAAGGTGAAGAAATTTGATTTTGGATACTCATTCACGAACTGGGTAACACAACCTACATCGCTCGAATGTAAATAACTTTTGGAGCAAGCGATATGCATGTAGGATGTAAATATTACCATATTAATGAAATTTTTTACTTATTAAAAAAAAGCACGAAAGCGGATTTGTTTGGTATGTGTTACGAAATTGATATAGTTATATAATTACTTTAATACCCTTAACTTTTTTTAGTTGATAACTTTGTAATTTCATGTTTGAGTTCAGTGGCAACTTGGCAATTTAGCATTGTAATCTGTTGGAGAAATTATTATCTCACTGGACATAAGATAATATTGTGACTTTGAATCTACGCGGGGAGTCGGAAAAATTTGGGAGATGATCTAATTTATCAAGCATTATAAAACGAGATAAAATATGAGATTAACTTGTGCAGATAAGTCAGAGTGCAATGGCTCAAAGAGAGGGCGATCAAAACACATCTTTTCATGCAAAAGTAAGGAAGCATAGACAAATCAAAAAGATAAAAGGTTGGTATATTGGTGGAGTATGAAAATGTGTGGCATTTCAGCGGAATCGGTAATACCGATTCCGCAATTAGCAGAGGCGGAGGCAGGGGAACCGTGGCAAAAATAAATTATATGTAAAAAATTATTTTTTTTAATTTGATCCTCCCTAGAATGTTTTTTTTATAAGCTAAATTTTCATTAGCATAAAGTATGTAAAAGAAAGATTTACGAACATACAAAATGATTCAGCAATCTACTAGCCGTAATCACTAGATATCTTCTTTAGGATTGAGCTGTATAAACGCCACCTCTTCCTAACCTCCCTACGATATAGCCAAGGGTGATATGGTAAATGGTTCACCTAGCATCATAAAAGATCACAAAGCATCTCAGCATACAGATCATCGCCATCACCCGCTCTTCACCATTCAAAATTTCATGGTTGTCCCATTGTCAATACCCCATTGTAGGAATATTGATACACAACTCGATTATGTCTGCTACGCTAACCCTGTATTGAGTGGGGGAGTGATATTCCTAGGAGGATGTATAACAGATCAAAAACAAAGAACCTTGTGCTTACAAGAAATTGAGTGGGAGCTATATAGTATTTTTGGTGTTATATGTCGATGATATACTGTTGATTGGGAATAATATTCCTATGCTTGAACATGTCAAAGTCTTATTGAATACTGTTTTTTCAATGAAAGA
>JAOWBN010243220.1:0-11964 GCA_028565015.1 Pinguicula moranensis | reverse complement strand
CTTCACTATTTTATATGTTATAAATAAACAAGTAGTGAAGGTTGCTACAATCATATATACAACATTAAAGTGTTAATCCAAACGGCTTCCTTTACAACTCCTAAAGAAGCAATGTATCCAGCCTCCGTTGTAGAGTCCGCAATTGTATCTTGTTTGGAACTCTTCCAAACTACCGTACCTCCGTTTAGGATGAATACGTGTCCAGACTGTGACTTGAAATCATCTACATCAGTCTGGAAACTAGCATCCGTATATTCCTTTATTTCTAAATTTGAATCCATGTACACTAAGAACAAGTCCTTAGGCCTTTTAAGGTACTTTAAAACGTTCGTCACGGCAATCCAATGTTCCTAATCAGTAATGGATTGAAAGCTACTCGTAACACTTAGAGCATAGGAGACATCAGGTCTCGTGCATAACATGGCATACATGATAGATCCGATAGACAAAGCATACGATATATTCTACATGAGGATCATATCCTAATCAATTTTTGGTGACATCCTATTTGACAGATGTATACCGTGCCCCATTGGAAGAAATCCTTTCTTCGACAGATCCATGCTAGACCGCTTTAGCACTTTGTCTATGTATGTTACTTGAGATAGACCCAGAAGCCTTCTGGATCTATCTCTATAGATTCTTATACCCAGCATATAGGTTGCTTCTCCTAAGTCTTTCATGGAAAAAAATTTGGATAGCCAAATCTCCTCAGATTGAAGCATTTGAATGTCATTTCCTATGAGCAATATGTCATCTACATATAGCACTAAGAAAACTGTTGAATCTTTGTCAACCTTTTTGTATACACAAGGTTTATCAGAATTTCTGATGAAATCAAACTCTTTGATTGCTTCATCAAATATGATGTTCCAACTCCGAGATGCTTACTTGTGCCCATAAATGGATCTTCGAGGTTGCATCATATACACCTCTTCTAATAAATTCCCGTTAAGGAATGTCGTTTTGACATCCATCTGCCAGATTTCATAATCGTGGTGTGCTGCAATAGCAAGCAATATCCTAATGGATTTAAGCATAGCAACTGGAGAGAAGGTATCGTCATAGTCAATTCCTTGTTTTTGACGATATTCTTTTTCTATTGGTCTAGCTTTATATGTAATCACATTTCCATCCATGTCAATTTTCTTTTTAAAAACTCATTTACACCCTATAGGAACAATTCCTTCAGGTGGGTCAACCAAGGTCAATACCTTGTTTTGATACATGGAATCCATTTCGGAGCTCATGGCTTCTAGCCATTTGTCCTTGTGTATGCTAGACAATACTTCTTTATAGTCAGTAGGTTCATCATCATCTATGATAATACATCGTTTTGTTCATTTAGATTAAACACATAACGAACATGGGTTTGATGTTCTCTACCGGACCTACGTAGTCCTTATGTTTGAGTGTCTTTTGTTATCTCATCTCTTTGAGACAACTGCTCTTGTTCCATCTGTTGATCAGTGCTTGGTTGTGGATCTTGAATTTCTTCAAGTTCCACTTTGCTCCCACTTGTCTCTTCTAGAACAAACTCTTTTTCTAGAAATGTGGCATGTCTCAAGACAAACACATTTTGCTCAACGGGATTGTAGAAATAATATTCAAAACAATCTTTTGGATATCCTACAAACAAACACTTATCGGATTTAGCTTCAAGTTTGTGCGATTCTGACATTAGAAGGTTACTGGAATGAAGGAATTTGGGTCTGGACGTTCACTTGGAGAAGACAGCCTAGAGTATCTGACATAGCGGACATAAACTCTCTGTTTGACATGCTCAACTACCATCAACCAGTCAGGCAGACAAAAGATAGGTATGTTTTTGATGGAACAGTAGATGGAAGGTACACAGTTAATGTTGCATATAAGAAAATTGTCTTTGCTCTCCCTTAGCTATACTCTACACAAGATAAGCAGACCTTGTCAAACATATGGAACAAATTTACTCCTCTAAAAGTTCTAACCTTTTCCTGGAAGTGCTTACTGAATGCCATCCCCACAAAAGTCACTTTGCAACATAGGAATATAATTCAGCAAGGAATTCCTCTAAACTGTACACTCTGCCAAGCAGAGAATGAGTCGGTTCAGCAGTTATTCTTTGAATGCTCAACCACTAAGCAGGTATGAAAACTCATGACAGTCTGGCTATCATTAGACAGCTCAGTATGGCAAGCCAGCAATGATGTTCCAACACTAGCTGCTTTTATAGACCTCAAACCAGCCAAGGCAAATGGAGAAGCATGGAAAACACTGTGGCTAGCTTTTATTTGGTGTATCTGGAATTATAGAAATGTGAATCACTTCCAAGGAATTGAAAAAAAGGTAACACATTTATTTTCCTCCATTCAATCCTCATCTTGGAAGTGGATCCGAGCTCAAAGACCACTTACAATCTTCAGTTATAGCATGAATGATTGGTTACTAAATCTGTTAGTCTGTATATCATTCTAAATCTGTTGGTCTATATAAATTGATCTCATGTTTGTCATGGCTTGCACCTACTCATTCTCTTAGCATGATGGAATAAACTCCTATCTGCCACTGATTATTGTCATACTAGAATATTACTTAGTTCCTGGTTAACAGCCCATTGTCGACTGCTTGCTGATCATCATTGATAATTGTCACTAAGTATTGCAGATCCTCAACACGCCAGATGAACAGAGGTGTAGGAATGATGACACAGTTTGATCATACATCAAATACTACAGGAGGTATCTATGACATTATGAGGGATGGTTTTTGAGGTAAGATGGAAAATATCTGTCACAGCTTACGGACAAGGTGAACTAGGTAATTGTGAGTTACACAGACAGTAGGAATCTACGTGATGAGACAAAACTGTGAGAGACAAAACTGTGAGAGACAAATTCTTGGAATTTAATCAATTCAAATATTATCACCTTCTGTTTGTGCGGTACAGGCAAACAGGTAACAAAGAAGGAACGAAGGAATGAAAAAGAATGAGAAGGCATGAGACTCCAGTAGACACACAAAACACAAACACAAAGAACAACCACCACATTAAAGATTACATCACTCTCAGTCTCCACAAGCTTTCAGGCATGTAAGCAGAGCTGTGTACCAATCCATAGTTGTATCTAAAAGTTTTAGGCGAGTTGAGTACCGTCCATAGGACGATAAGATGACAACTATGACCCTTGACAAGCAAAAAAATAATAGATACGAATAATGGTTTGATAAGATGACAGTAAGGACTCCTGCTGCAAGTACTCTAAAGTCATAGGTGAACTGTGTCTGACAGCAATGACCTTCGACAAGCAACAAAATAATAGATATGGGCGACCTGCTTACCAGAGGAGGAAAGAGATCACTGATGTAATTATTTTTGGGATGGTTGACTCATTGTAATGAAAAGAGCGACATGTGCTCTTGGTTGGATCCGTCTTTCTGTACATATTGAGATTTTAATTAATGAAATTTGGCTTAACGAAAGAAAAAACCCATCCAAATCACTATTGATTGTTAGAAATAATTTAATCAATTCAATAATATTACCTTGATTATTGGAAGAAGAAGATTCACGGTGTCCTCTCAATGCACAAGCCTAGAGAGTAAGCCATCGGATGCTTTTAACTGTTGCCATAAGCTTCAACCGTCTTTTTCATTTTTTTTTCATTTTACCTCCAGTCTCAATGGATTTAAGGCTCTGCCAATATGTTGATTTGTATTCTCAAAATTATTCATTTGACTCACAGCTTTGCTATGATGTGAATTTTTCTCTAGCATGCTTGGGCAATGGACAATATTTCCCATCATTGACGCGTTTCCAACCTCTGCATCCAATCAATGTAAATACATTGTGAGTATTGTTCCCATCATCAAATAAGAAACACGGAAAACAATATGCAGCATCCTTTTTGGGTGAATACTCTAACCAAGGATACTGCTTGAACCAAGTTTTTTGAAAGTGATGCTTCCGTGTTCCATACAATGTCCAAGGACACTCCTTCAAAATAGGTTGAAATGCCTTTTTTCTATAGGTAAGCTCGCCTCACTGCATCTATATCATTAGCATGATATTGATAAATTGATATTCGTTTGCCTGGGTCGCGTTCAAAATTCTCAATTATAAGTTCCACATTAATGGGATCATGCCCAGGAGGAGGAGAAGCAACTTCATTTCAGCTCTACTCAGATCATGCTCTGGAGGAGGAGGAATAACTTCATTTTTAGCTCTATTCAGATCATGCTCAAGAGTAGGAGGAGTAACTTCACTTTCAGCTCTAGTCGGATCATGCACGGTAGGAGAAGGAGCAACTTCACTTGTAAAAGCTTCCTTCTTTTGGAAGAATGAATCAATTGTTTATAGTTTCCTTTTCGATAGGTATCCATCTTTAATCACCGCAAAAAGAATCATCATACTTTCAGAGAGCTAACAATATACAATACAATACACTAATGCTCTAAGATCAGAAATGACAGTAGGGAAGAAATGTTATTATATACAAAATAGAATAGTTCATGGAGCATTAGTTTAGAATAATTCAGCGAAAGAAAAATATCAACTGGTTTATGACAGCAACATCAACTGGATCAAATAGTTCCCACTACTTTATCACGATATTTAGATTAAATAAAATTCTAAACCCAAATCAACGCTTTCTTCATTTTCCTCTGAATTATTGGATTAAAATCCAACGGAGAAAGATTGATTAATATGGAGGTATGACCAATTTTGTTGAATTGAGAATAGAATAACGAGAATTATAAAATAAAGAAAAGAGAAAACATAAAGAAAAGAGAATCTATTCCTACAACACTCAGATTACATTCTCACTTCTCATTCTACTTTCTATGCTTTTTTATACAGTTTCAACTAATGACATGACAGATCATATAATTGCTCCACAAAGTTGATAAACATGGTGTGACTTGTGTGAATTAGAAGGGGGAGAGTAGTACGAGTACCTTCGTTCTCCTTCTCCTGAGAAGTGGTTCTTCCAACTTCAGATTGAATCTCTGCGCACAGAATGGTTGCCGCCGTTGCCCTTGGCTTAATTTTATTTGGGCTAATTTAGGATTTTTTATGGCCCATTACCTATTAACATATAATCCAAAATTTAAGAGGGGCCAGGCACCCCCTGACCCCCACTCTATCCGCCCTAGTCATCGCAAATACCAAACGAGAGCTTTATCTCATCTATTATCCCATATGCCCACTACCAAATAGAGGGTAAACATTATTCTCTTGAGCTAAGAAATAGATGTCCGTGAAGTCAAATATGTTCAATCCGGCTACCAAATAGACCCTAAAAGAACACAACTAATATGTGAAAATAGCCCGTGGTTCAATTTGTGACTTATATAATTAATTATATTAATATATTATATTCGTAAACTTATACCTATAAAAAAATTGTTTATATATTATTCTGTACGTGTCGCTGCGGGACTCCTTGTTTCTATGGGTGCTCATTTGGAAATACCAATTGGTATTCTTGAACCGAACCGAATTGTACCAGTAACCCAAAAATGGTACCGATTCCGAGCCAAATAATCGATATATCGCCTAAATTTCTATAGTCGGTTCGGTTTTTCGCTATACTGGAAAAATCGACGACCATCTTTTTTTATTTATCCTATTTTACAATGCCGAAAATGCAATTTCAACACTCAACATGTTTATGAAAAGTTTAATATGTTTATAAAATGATATAAAAATAATATAAGGTTTAAGTGTATACATTTTATTATATAAGGTTTATAATATTAAATATATTATATAAGTTTATATTAACTTATTTTGTTATAATTCTATAATAAATTTTCCAATTTAAGGTTATAATATTAATGAAAAAGTCAAAAAGCTATATAAGTCATAAGTAAAGTATTTTATGGTAAAGTTATAAATTTATAATTAAAGTCTTTAGGGTAAGTAATGAGTTTATAAATCTATAAGTTTTATAAAATTTACAAACTTCATATAAATTATAAAACTTACAAATTTATATCCTAGTATCCTACAAAATAAACTTTTTTTTATACTACGGTGTCCAGAACCACATTGGACCTGACTAATCCATAGGGCTCATTACACGGCGACCCCCACACATGAACCGATTAAATCTTGGGCCAAGAATTCCCCGAAGGGGGGCCGCGGTCGTGACCCAAGCGAATTGTTTGCACCCAGTGAGAATTGAAACCTAAACCTCTTCTAGTAGAATCCAAGTTATCCACCACTAAGTCAATCCGCTTGTGTTCCTACAAAATAAACTTATATAGTTATATAAGTTTAAGTTATAAGTTTAAGCTATTTACAGTAAAGTTTATAAGTTTCGAAATTATAATAAAGTTAAAAGTTTATAAGCTTTTACAAATTACAAGTTAACAAATTTGATATAATTTTTAAGCTTTTACAAGTTTAATATAGTTTATGCTTTAAGGTTTAAATTTTAGAGCTTATTGTTACTTGTTAGGGTTTGGGGTTATAGTTTAGGAGAAATATCATTTGTCGCGACTTACTAATTAGGGTTTTTTAGGGTTTAGGTTATTTTAAAGATAATATTATATATATTTAGTTATTTTTTTAAAACCTATTTTAAAATTGAGATGATGAAATTGAAAATTCTAAAACAGAATTACGAATAACACAACAAAATATAGATAAAATATGGCGAATAACATAACACAAGCAACCTGCAATGCAACACTATAAAATTATCTCAACACAAAATTACCAAAGTCACAACTCAGTAATCAGTACTCAATCTAGTAATCTACTCATAAGTCATAACCAAACCATGAAACCAAAACATTAAACCAAAGTCACGACCATACCATGAAACCATTAACCAAAGTCACAAACGAGTACCGAACCATGAAATCAAAGTCACATCACAAGTCACAAGTCACAACTCACACCACAAGTCTCCAAGACTCCAAAGTCCAACCATAGTCCACAACCAAACCAAGTTACCAAACCATGAAACCCATTTTTATGATGAGTATTGAATTATCAATATCCAACGAAGTCAACTAGAAGATGCATGATATTCCTCTCGGATGATAAACTTAGGTAGCTCGTCAATCCCCTCCAGCATGTTTCGTGGATATGTTTGCATCTCTGCAAATAAAAATAGCATCTCAAATTAGGCCTAAGATGTTATACTAAAATAATGAATCAAAGATAATAAAAGTTAATAAAATAGTTATCACTTGCATCAATTTGATAACTCTCTGGATTCTCTGTCCCATCCCGATGAAACAATATTTTAGCGTTTTGTCTTAACCAATTTTGAGCACAAATTAGACCCTCAGCAGTCCTAGGAGCCAACAAGCTTCGAAAAACACTAAGAACCCTTCTACCCGTGCTGAAGATCGATTCAGATGGCACTGTTGTGATAGGAATAGCTAAAATGTCTCAAGTCATTTTTGCAAGCACTGGATACTTAGCTTCATGATGTTTCCACCATTCTAATATGTTTAATGTGGATGTTGGTGGCTCAGGACCTTCACTAAGGTATCTATCCAATTCGGTTTATTTATTGAATTTTGAAGTACGAATTAGATGTGTTCAGGCATCAAATTCTAGATCTTGCCCATAAATACCTATATCCTCATCTCTATTGCAGCCGAGAAAAGATGAATCATCATATAATAAACTATACTCATCAAAGAGTTCTGATGTTGTTTGCTTAGCCATCGCAATGACGCTAGCAGATTCAATGACGCTCATAATCTTTGGCAATCAAAATTCAAACCAGGTAATTTTATTCATTGGATCAAGAACAGTTGCGACCAATAAAAACCTGTTCATTTTAAAAATAAATCAATAAGAACATTTTTAAAATAAAAATATGTTCATTATCAAAATAAAAACCTGTTCATTTTAAATAAATAAATAAACAGTAAATATAGTAAGGTTAGAACATCAGTACCTGTTTATCCTAAGCGTCAGGTTGTCATCGTTCAGTGCTCCTCAGTACTTTGCATACTTTTCCTGCATTCTACCTACCATACCACTGAAGAAATTATCGGGCTACTACTCAAAGTGTCTAAACGCCTCTTCAGGGTGTACAACTCCTTCAAAAAGAGATGTGCGGCATAGGTATTAGAGGCGGAGAACGCCAGTATGACATCATAGAACACTTTCAGGAAATTTATGAACGTTTTGATATGTTCCCAGTCGTGTGCCGTCTCCGCTACGCAAATCACACAAATACCCCAACAACCCATCATCTAATAGAAGCATGTCCTCGAATGCAACCCGATGCTTCTCAACTGATTGAAGCATGGTATAGGTGGAATTCCACCTTGTGCATACATCAAGTTGCAAAAAATCATTGCTTGCCAAACCCTTTGCATTCACATGTTTCTTGAATGTTTCTTCCCTTTGAGGAAAAAATTTGACATATTTAACCATGCTATTCATTCTCACAATCAATGTGTCCAGATCCTTCAAACCATCGTGAACAATCAAGTTCAGAATATGGGCAGCACACCTCATGTGCATGTTTTACTGTTGCAAAATAAAACCACCCACAACATCAGCAAACTTTTGGACCATTCTCTCTCTCAAATCTTTCAAACATAGCGTATTGGCGGATGCATTGTCCACAATAATTGTTAAAACCTTATCAATCCTCCATTCGTCCAATACGGTATCAATGACCTGTGCGAGTGAAACACAATGCAAAGTCACAACACAATTTAAGAAACAATACAAACTGCAAATTCAAAACACAATGTCAAGTTATCAAGTACATGTGTTTGTGATCTACCCGTGTGACTGACAATCTTTCTAAACCCGATGACTAAACATGAGCATTTTTAATCGGAAATTAACTAACCGTCGGTTTTCGGATTGGCTCAAATCGGAGGTTCCTAAAATCAGAAGTTTTGAGTAAAAAATGAAAAAAAAAAAAAAAAAAGAAATCCGGCGATTTTTGGAGGTTTCAACCAACCGAAAACCGATCGGAGATCAAAAAATTTAAAAAAAACTTTTAGCCGATCAAATTGTTTCTGGTGGTTTGACTGGGGAATATTCTAGCGGAAATCCGCCAAAAATTTAAGAAATTCAAAAAAAAAAAAAATTGGACACCTTTTCCGGCGGTTTTCCACTTGTAAAGGTGTCCAGAATTTTTTTTTTATTTTTTTCTGAATTTTAGGATTTACAATTTTTAGAGTTTTTAGGGTTTAAAAACTTATAAAATTTAAAAAGCTTATTACTTATATAATTTATAAAACTTAAAAACTTAGTAACTTGTAAAACTTAAAAACTTATTAATTCATAAACTTTTTTAACTTATATAAATATAAAGGTTATACATTTTTATATAAGTTTATAAATTTTATATAAAATTTTAAACTTTTAAGTTTTATAAGTTGAAAAGTTTATAAGTTTTTTCGTTTTACAAGCTATATAAACTATTAAGTTATATAGAATAAGTTTTACAAGATGTTAAGTTTTATAACTTTTCAGACTTAAAAAAACCTAAAACTCTAAAAATTATAATAAAAAAAACTAAAATTCCTAAAACAAAAACTTATAAGTTTATAAATCGTAAAAGTTATACAATTTATATAATTTTATAAGTTATATAAAATTTTAAATTTTATAAGTTTTTAAGTTTTATAACTTTTCAAACCCTAAAACCCCTAAAAACCTAAGTTTTATAACTTTTCAAACTCTAAAAAAAATCTAAAACCTTAAAATAAAAGAAAAACTAATAACCCTAAACCTATAAATTTATAAATTATAAAAGTTATACAAATTATATAAATTTTTAACTTTTATAACATTTCAAACTCTTTTTTTAAAATTCATTTATAGTTAAATTTAAGCCCTTTCACTCCCTTTTATTTTATTTTATTTTAATTAAATTTTAAATGTAAATTAATTTAAATTATAAATATAAATGTCAATGTACATTTATTTGTATTAGTGTTATAAATATAAGCGTGACTTCATTTATGGTCAACGTAATTTTATTTATATTTTAATTTATAAATTATTATATACTTATATATAAATAATATTTTAAAAGTTTATTCATTTATGAAAATTAATATATATATTTATATGATAAATATAAAAATATTTTTTAAAAAAAAAATGAAAGAAGCAAAATTTTCCTTTTAAAAAGTCCCAAAAAAACTCGGTTACGCCAGAGGTATGAACCGGATTTAAACCATGTCGGAACCGTCATGAAACCGTCTGAAATCGTCCTGAACCAAAACCGTCAACCGAATCGGAGGTTTTCGGCAACCAAATCGCCAACAGGAGAAAACCGGACCGAGCAAAAATGGATATTCAAGGTTAAGATTAAGATTAAAGTCTTCATATTTAAAAATTGGTAACCGGTAAAAAATCGACTGTTCGATAACCGGCAACCGAATCGCTCATGTCTACCGATGACCCTCTTGTGGAGCTGCCGCTGTTTGTCTACAAAATGTACTGTAAGACACATGTACCTAATATTTTGAATGGACGTCCATGTGCCTGTGGTCAAACAAATCCTAAGACTCAACTCCACCTTACCAATCAGCACATTCAGCTCAGTCAAATAAACCCCATGCAATCTCGTGCGGCTGTACTCATAGAAATCATATGAAATTGAGGCTTAAGTAATTTGATGAATTTCTTGAATCCTTCCTTCTCTACAATCGCAAATGGTTGTTCATCTGGAATGATGAACTCAGCAAGCGACCTTCTGACCTTCTTTTCATCAAAGGTATCCAACCTCATATTTTCCTTCATTGTTCCCACTGCCGATGATGCATCATAAGTCATCTTTGTCTGGTACCGGTCCCTTGTAATTTGATCACCACTGTACTTCACACAATTACGCAAATGTGACCACATACCAAATGTTCTGTGACCCCTTTTTTTTTAAAGCCAAATTTGTATATAAAAATAAAACATAAAGTATTTACATAGATGAAACTTGACAAGTTTAGCGGAAAATAACTTTACCGGAAACTAGGCGCCTCTGGACCAAAAAGCATATCAGGCTGAAGAAAGTGTCCGAATTTGATCATGAATTATATCATTCCTCCCCTACCAGTAAATCCTCTGGTATAGCTACGGGTGACCGGTACATGGCTCCCCTAACATCATGAATGCACCAAGCATCTCTGCATTCAGTTCATCGCCATTAACCGCTTTTCGCCAACTGGATATCATCTTTCCAGTTGGCGAGCTATCCCTGTAATGTGTAGAGGATATACGAGGTGGGCAAGGGTAATATACTCCACTTTCAAGGCCTCATTCACCCTCTTTGGCCTTATATTGCTTATGCTCTTTGTCCTGTACGTTTGGCATTCCGTGGTCCGCTTCTTTGTCAGCCAAGTCTTCCAGAATCTTTGTAGACAAATGACAGAATGGATGTCCTTGATGCCTGTTAGATCACTTATGAAGCTGTTCGCTTGTTGTACTAGACAGTTCTCACATTGCGCAACAAGTTGAAGATCCATTGCAACTTGTGGATGGATTGCAATGGACCCCTCGGGTATAAATAGACTACTCTGTTGCTTGGAACTGAAATGTTCACATTCTCATTAATATAAGCTTTGATACCACTGCGCGATTCTTCTTTGATTGTTCTTTGAATGCTGGGTTGCAGTGACGCGCACTAGACTTGTTGGAGGACTCAGTTCCCCTTCAGCTTGCCCATTATCTCAGACCTGCGTATAGTACTTAGATTGCAGCATAGGTCTCAACAATTGCAATGAACACAATTCTTCTTCCTGTAGAAAACAGCTTCTAGGGTGCATCCAAGCATAAACCTTGCAGCAAACACATAAGTGGCCATGAACCTAATCTAGATAATTTGGCTCGATAGGGGACGTTCCACGGATGCGTGAGGCAACCCCGGGAAGGAGGGTAGGTAGATAATGAGAGAGGTTTGTCTTCCTTAAGCTGGCCACATCCCTACCCTGTACCATATACAGATAAAGCGATAATCAGGTAGCCCAATTTTTAGGATGCTTTGT
>JAOWBN010243209.1:0-11964 GCA_028565015.1 Pinguicula moranensis | reverse complement strand
ATCCTGACATTGGAAGAACTTTGAATGTTCGTGCTGCCAATGATTATGCAGAAGATGCAGTCAAAAGGTTCTTGGAAGCTGGAAGAACAGCTCTGAAAGCCGGTGCAAATGAGTCTTCTCTAGTCACCATGGTACCTTCTCTTAGCAGCAGAACTCCACAAACGCAGAGCAGCTTCGGTCACGATTCACTCTGATGGTTTTCACAGCTCCTCTTTGTGCTTTGTATATAGGTTCGAATTCTGTACTTTACTTTCGTTTGAAATTATGTAGTTTAAATGGAATCATGCCAAATGGGGATGATTGTAAAGGATATATGTATGATGATTCATGACTACGGTATAATTACAGCGTTATCTATATATATAATAAATGGAGGGAAACTTTTCTCCTATTACAAAGCCTAGAAGTACATTATCATTCTAATATTGGAGCTAAAAAGAATTAACATGTGGATTTTTTTTTACTGTTTGGAATATAATTTAAAATAACTCGAGTGGTGAACAACTAAATCTTAAACTGTGAAGTCTAAGGATTGATACTCACCTCGATCGCAAAATGGAAATGACCTTTTTGTATAATTACAAGGATAATGTTGCGTATATCATACCACTAACTTAGTTGAGAATATATTGGATAAAGTCCTTTTTGTATAATTACAGGGTAAGATTGCATACATCAGACACCAACTTAGTTGAAAATATACTGGATAAAGTTGTTTTTGTTAATATAATTTAAAAAAAATTATTATTAAATTTTAGTATTTTAATTAATAGAATTATTAATTTATATATGTAATATATTTTGAATCGTAATAAAAATAACCTATATATTTAATTAAAAATATACGCCACCGGCGTACTTGTTTAGCATGGAGGAGCAACGGTAACTGCTGGCTGGAAAACGGCCACGTAACATCCCGCGACTTCGTTCAGCGGAATGACTATAATACCCCTCTCACTCTGATGTCAGTCAGTTCAAAGGTAAGGATCGTTTGGTATTTGCATAGTACAAAAGTGCCCTCTCGTAAGTCGTAACTCGTTTCCGAGAAGTCGGTCACTTAAGAAAGAAGCTCATCAAATTCCTCTTGCATTTCAGAGTTCCGTAAAATGGCGCCGCAGACGAGAGCGATGTCGTTTCCGAAGATCGTGATCGAGAGGGATTCTGACTCAGAGGATAGTTCTTCGGAAGAAGAAGATGAAGAGCCAAACGATGCCGGAGAAGAGTCGGGTGAAGAGCCTGTGGAGGTGAAGGATGAGGCGTCGGCGTCGACATCGGCGAAGAGGAGAGAACCCATTACCATTAGCCTGAAAAAAGTCTGCAAAGTAAGCCCCTTTACACTTCATGCTGTTACTCACTTTAACTGTTTAGCGTGTTAGTGGAAATTTGGAAATGCTGGGGTGGGGTGGGGTGTTCCCGTGTTTGTGTGGAGTGTCTACTATGTGTATATTTGGGGTGGTTTGCATGAGAAATTCTATTGTGTGTTGTTAAGGTATGCAAGAAGCCGGGACATGAAGCAGGGTTCAAGGGTGCCACCTATATTGATTGCCCAATGAAGCCTTGTTTCCTCTGTAAAATGCCAGGTGAGATGTCTCTCCCTTTTGCTGGTGGAGGTCAAAATGCGTTTGCTAGGTTTATTGATTGTCTGAGGCCTTTGTATCCTGTTTTCTCCACCATCTATCTTTCATGAGTTATCTGGAGTTGGATCATTTTTGTTGTTTGGTTCTATGTGCTAACAGGGAGTGATTTCTCCCATAATTTGGTACTTGAAGGGCATACCACAATGACTTGCCCACACAGAGTGGCCACGGAACATGGAGTTTCTCCTGCATCCTTCAAGAACACTCATAGTTCAGTGGAATATGTTTTTGAACGACAACTTAGACGCCACACTTTGAGGGTGAACTTTTGTTTTCTCTCAGTCTTATTAGATTACAAATCCATTTTTTTTCTGTAGAAGATGCAGTAATGCAACTCACATTGGACTCTTTTGTTCTGCTTTATTGTCACTCTATAATGGTTATATTGTTCCCCAGGTCATTGCTTATGTTTCTCTGGTATCTTTACACTAGTTTCCTCTGGTGTTTATGTTTTGTTGATTGGTCATGGTCCTGATGACATTTTTGCTGTGAAACAGATTCGCCCAGCATTTGTGATTCCAAATAAAGTGCACTGTGGGGTGATTAGATATCATAGCAGACGTGTTACATGCTTGGAGTTTCATCCAACAAGGAACCATATTATTATATCTGGAGATAAGGTTAGTTCTGAACTTTTCCATGGTTCCTGCTGATGGTTTGGTATATTATGGAATATTTCTGGCATTGGAGCTAATCATATGTTCTGGTGAAGAAAGGACAACTTGGAGTTTGGTATTACAATCAAGTGCACGAGAGGACACTATATAAAAACATACATAACTGCATACTGCACAACAACTGATCAAGATGCCATCAGCACTGAGGTGAGCAGTTTTCTTTTTATGTTTTCTTAATTAGATGTTCACCATTTCAGCACCGAAACTTTTAACATATTATAGCATGAGATACAGACTGTAACTTTGAGTCAGAATTTTCAATAGTATGAAGAATAATGCAGTAATCATCAGCCGGAAATTCGTAGTAATCTATTTGATTAGGAACCACTTATGTTATCAGAACATGTGAAAAATGTTGGCCTCTTTGTTCAAGTCAAGTAGTGAATCTTCAATATTGGTCACTGATAAGCCATTCTTAACTGTACCACATGATATCAAAACCTTCTTTGATCTGGTGTTTCATTTTTTAATTTTTCACTTTGCTGAATCTGCCAAGCTAGGTTGAACTTATTAATTGTTGAGCTTATTTGAGCTGTTTTGTCCCGCTGAATACAAGGATTCTTATAGTTGTTTTATCTTAACTACTTTCGACATTCTTATATCTTCAAATCCGTGATAATGCATATCGTTTATGCGCTGCTATTTAATTATTACATTCAAGGATTCTTATAGTTTCCTGATTAAAACCTTCTTAATTCCTTTTCAGTTACAGTCTGAAAAGAGTTACGTGGTGATCCCTGCTTCACCCATACCTACTGTTACATACTTCTCATTCGGTAATAAGAGCATTAAATAGTGCCTCTTCTTCAGTATTCTTATTCTTATTTTAGCTATAGTCGCATATCCTTATTGTTTCGCAATGTTAGTTTTTTATTTTTTTGCATTTTCTATTCGAATATTGTCACTATTTACTGTGTTTTCCTTTATTTTGCTTTTTATTTAGCAAGCATTATGGACCTTCTCGCCGGCAACAGATGCCTCGCCACCTATTATAACCACCCAATCTGTCGGCCGGAAAGATGCTTGAAATAGCCTACGTCATCACCTTGCAAAGCTGTCGAGTAATAGTTTTCGCACTTTTTGTGTTTCGTTGGAGTTTGCGACTTCTCCCGTGCCCTGAGGGCACGGGCAATACACTAGTAAATAAAATAAAGTCGCTAAGAAAACTAAAATCCAAAACTTAAACTAAAATAAAAATAATGCATAGACTAAGGGCTTATTTTGTCTTCTTTTCTCATTTTCTACTTCTTATTTTCATTTTTCTATTAATTTTATAATTTTAGAGTATTTTGGAAAACCTATGCAAAAATAGAAAAAAAATTATAAAAATAATGTTTTAAGTTAAATTTTTAAGATAATTAAATAATATTAGCCTCAAGGCTCAAAAGTCTTATTGAAAGTATAAGAATCAGATGCCCAAAAAATAGTCGGACGATAAACATCATTGATAATTATTTTAGTTTTGAGTTAATAACGAACTATGCCAAAATAGCTCTATTAAATTTGATGCTTCTATTTAGTGAAGTTGTTAGAACTCAATACATAAAATGACGTAATGCATATTGGGTCGCATCGAAAACGATCTCTTTATATAATTATAAAGGTAAGGCCGCGTACATCTGTCCCTCAGACCACAACTTAGTTGGGAATATGCGTAAATTACACGTACTCACAATTAATTTGTGTCTAGAAATGGATAACATGCCTCTGCTCCCATGGCTTCATATGGACCTCATGTACAACTCTATATCAAATTTCAGTACAATTTTTTTTATTTTTTGAACGTCTCCAATTTTTCTTTGAGGAAGACCAAAACCAAGAAGAATGGCTTCCAATTTATCACTGCAACCAAAGCCTGTGCTTAACAGGACAACCTTCTTCTCCTCTTACAATAGCCTGAATGACCAGCAATTCACTTCAACTGCCACAATCAAACAGACAAAGATCCTGGGATCAGATGCTTACCATGTGAAGTTCAAGACTCTCAAGAGCTTGCTCTTTGGTCTGAATGGGTGGTATTCCCCATTCACTCTCCTTGATCCTTATGCTGTTGTTCTCTGGTTATCTTTCAGGTTGATCTGAGGTTCAGGTCCAAGTTCTGGTTTTCTGTTGGGAGTCTCTATAAACCTCCACCACTATTCTAACCTCAGAAGAATCCAAGTGTGAGATACGAGGATGAGGGCAGAGACTTGACAAAGATGGCAAGTGCAAGCTTGTCCGGGTGGCAACAGTTGGTTCCCGATCGACGATGTTTTCATGAATGCATTCCTATCCTGCCCACGGAGTGCCTCGCAGTTCTGAATGCCAGCATCTCATTTTCTAGTACAGAGTAGAGATGTCAGATCATAAGCAATGCTATTGCAAGCAAAAGATAATGAGGAAACACTCTGATTATCTACTTGCAAAGCAGGTCAAGTGGATTCTATAGCAGAATCTGAATGTAAAAGATAGACCTCCAATAATTAGCCAGAATATTCGATCAAATCGATAAAGTGAATGCCTTACAATGTAGTTCTGTATTTTAAGGTATAAACCACCAAGTCAGTTGGGCTTAAGGGTGCTATAACAAGGCATTTTCTTGCCAAGACTGTTGTGAAGATGTCATAATCTGGTACTTTGATAAATATTCTAAATGTCACTCAAATGCAAGCCGTTGGGAACCAACGAGAGAAGCATAAAGACCCTTCTTTTCTACCAACTCAGAGTGTGTCCCTAGTTCTGTTATCTTTCCATCTGAACATAACGCGATTTGATCGGCATTCTGAACAGTACTCAGTCTGTGGGCAATCACCAGAGTGGTTCTTCCTTTCATCAACCGGTTCAATGCTTCTTGGACCAGACGTTCACTCACGGTATCCAAAGCACTTGTAGCCTGCAGGAAAGCCTATAATGCCTCTTTTGACCCAGAGAGAAGAATAATTAACCAAACCCCAACTTAGTTGATAATATACTGGGTACGTTGTGGATTGTGGAGAAGAAAGATTAAGATTATTTAACCAAGTAAAGCCAAACTAAGGTTTTTCTTATTAAATCCAACTAACTCAAAGTTAAAAAGCATTTATAAAGACCTATTTCTTTTAGATTCTGAGAAAATCTAAACATTTACTTTTTATTTTGGAAAAACCATGCTGATAGATACCTCATCAAGAATCAAGATTGGAGCATTCTTGAGTAGAGCCCTTGCAATGGCGATTCTCTGGACATCATAAGAAAGGATCAGTATTCTGAGTATGCACGTGTTTGTGGTGTATGGGTGAGAGTAAAAGAGAGACACCACACAGACACACACACACAGACACAGAGAGAGAGAGAGAGGGGAGGGCGAGGGGGGCAATTACCTGTCTCTGGCCTCCACTTAGCATCCCTCCACGCTCCCCAACTAATGTGTCGTAACCCTACAGAAGAATGATACATCAGCACAAAAAGAAGACCATTATGAAGGAGCAGGCAATGCTCACCTATTTATTATAAGCACAGAGGATGCTCACCTGTGGCAAGGAAATTATAAATTCATGAGCATTAGCAGCTTTAGCAGCTTCTATCACATTATCCTTGGACACATTTTCATCAGGGAGCCCGTAAGCTATATTTTCTCCGATAGAGACTGAGAACAGAACAGGTTCCTGTAAAAGTTTACAGTATGGTCATGTACTTAACGCAGAATAATTTATTTTAAGAACATGGTCATTCAGACTAAACGTGATACTGCTACTCTACTGCAAAAGTGTGATGCATTTCTCATGATTTCTGCTAAGTTTGTAACCTCTATTATGACAGTTTCAGGTAGAAATTGAAAAGATAAATGAAGAGGAAATGATCCAGAAAGAGATACTTGATTCACGATGGATACTGCACGAGCCCACTCACTCTTGTCGAAAGATCGAAGATCCTCACCAGCAATAGTTATACGACCTTTAATCGGCTGCAAAATGGGGGAATCAGTACTGTTTCTCCATAAAATATGAAACCGTGGGTCCATAAGTAATATATAGAGTATAACCTCGTAAAATCGAGCTAAAAGCTGTACTATGGTGCTTTTTCCAGCCCCACTTGGGCCAACCAGAGCTGTGACAGTCCCGCATTTTAGAGTCAGATCAAGACCTTTCAAGATATCTACATCAGGCCTCAGAGGATAAGAGAAATGTACGTCTGCAAGACAAATTAACTCATAAATAAATTTAGTATTAAGAAAAAAATATATTATACATTCATCAGCAACTAAGTGAGATTTTCACATGGTATTTTCTTTAAGATCCATCAAGCTATTTTAGTTGTACCTTCAAGGCATATATCACATGATTGTGCAAGGTTGAGGACATGGCTAACAGATTTTAATGAAGACATGTACCCCACACTCTTGGTTGGCATTGTCCCATTAGAAGCATTGACAAAAAGGGCGTCAAGATTCGCATCGTGGAACTTCCTTCTCTTGAATTCTTTTTCTATAGCATAAGCTAGAAGTTCGTCATTTTCAGAACTGGAAAGCACAGAGTTAATTCTGTCTACAGCGGCCAAGGCTCCACGAAGATCCCCCAGTGTGTTCACTACCCCTTGAACCTAGATAGGGAAGAGAAAAGTAAAGACCTCTACAAATTTCTTTAAGTAACGAAAGAAAAGGAAAATACAGGAAAAAAATACGGCACAGGGAGAATACTCACAGCAAATGTCAAGGTGAAAGTGTAACCAATGAAGGAAACCATACTGCCAACTGCAAGTTGACCCTAACATGGAGAAATAATTTCTGAAGATCAGCTCAAGCATAAAAAAAGGGACCAAAAGCTCAAAATGGAGATATTCAGTATGTAGAACGAGAATGGTCCATTTGGCTTCACGAGATGACACCATTTAAACTTTAAGAGAAGGTAGAAAAATCTGGAAATTCTTACGGCTTTCACTTTACTTCCACCAAGACAGAACAAGGCCATTAAAGACACATACACAGCAATCCTTGTGAGTGACTCATTGAAGGATTTAAACATCCCAAGTGTTATGCCAGTACTTTCATACTCAAGAACCTGCCAACTAATTGCATGCTAGTGAGCACAAAAGAACCTTAAAATCAAGGGTGTATTGCTCAAAAGAATGTAGCATCACCTTTTGACCAAATAGGGACATCTGATGTTTTTCTCCTCCAAAAGATCTTACCTGATTACTTACAAAAAAAATTGATTGAATTCTAGTAAGCAAAAGGAAAAACATAAATCATGTATGAAGATATTTGGAGCTTACAGTACGTATAGAAGCAATGGTTTCATTCACACAGTCAGCTATGGAAGCTTGGGCAGATCCATGAGTTTTAAAGACACCCACGGTTGTTCTTCTATATAGAGCTACAACCAACAATCATCACGTATGAGGATTGTACCAGAAAGGAAAAAAAATCCACAAAATAACAGCCGTATTGAACGAGGACCTCTAGAATCATTTCAAAACATTCCAAGAAATTATTGCATCAATTTGTTCAACTTAGATGGAGAACAAAAAAATAAATCTTATGAGATTACCAACTAGTGCAGACACTGAAAGCATAAGTAGACCCAAAATTGGGGCCAGCTGGGGGGAAAGAGTGAAAAGTATACATAGAGTTCCAATGACCTGAAAAAGGACCATATATTAAGACAAAGAAAAAGGTGGCTACTAATTCTCATACAGTCACTGCAACATGTAAGAAAACACTTAAATATTTCCAAAAGAAACCTAGAACAGAGATTATTCTCAGGCTAAAAAGCAAAAAATAAGGAAGTTTTAATTAATCACAGAACCTCCAGGGCTACATGTGAAGAGTAACTTGCCTCAGAAATTGCCCTGAAACCGCGGTCCCGTGATATATTGTCACTAACAATGCTCTTTAGAGAACCCAAATCAGACGTTAATAAAGCAGTTAGTTCACCGACCTACAATAGTTGAACCAGATTGCAGTAAATGAATGGAGTAGAACCTACATACGAATTAGGCTCGTAGGAGAAGCCTAAAGCAAGGAACATGCTGCAGATTTCAAATAAGGATAAACTGAGACCGTACCTTGTACCTGTCGAAGAACTCCATCTGCAAATAAAAATTTAAAATACTTTAACTTGGCACAAACATGAAGTCATTCAATGTTGAAGGCTAAACATGCACATATAAACCAAAAATGATACCAACAAGATGGAAGGATCAAATTCGTAAATATTAATCAAATGATATTATCAGGTTCTCCATTTGAATCCATGAAACATATGTGTAGAACACAAATCCTAAGGCAAGACTAACTGGAACATGATTTGAAGTTTATACACTTAAGGCTGAACTGCCATCAGAAAGGGAAAATGGCTATACCTTCTTAATCAATACTCTCTGAAATAGTTGAGCTCTTAATCTTGACATAACCTTCTCCCATATGCTATTCATGTTGAACACAAAGAGAATTGTAAAAATGGGCTCTAATGTGTACATAATTGCCACAGTACTTAACACCCGCCAGATAGGTTCTGGCCTAGATCCAATTAACACCTCGAAGAATCTCCCTGGAGTAATAAATTCAGATTGAATGTATATTAGGATTCTCATCTTCATAAACTGCATCTAATTAGCATCTTTGTACTAGTTCAACAAATTCTGCAAACACAAAAGTGAAACTCCCATATGTATCCGAAGAGAAGTTATCGAGAAGCGACGACTAGACTGACGACCGAGGATAGCGGTTTACAAATCAAGATAGCTGCCTCATCCAATACATGCGATAAAAACAAAGCACTGACCCCAAAAATATACATCTCAGAGACCATACCCGAAAATATAGGCATCGCAAGAGTACAAGTAGTACATCCCAGAAGAGTAAGAACTGAAACCAAGACCTTCCATTTATGCAACGACAAAAGTTTCCACAGCAACTCCCAACTTATCGCGTCAACGGCCTGCAACTCCTCCGACCCAGCTGAATAATCAATTTTCGGGTCATTTTCAGACACGGTTGCTTCAAAAGGGGGACCCGAAATATAGGCATGTCTTACGATGCTTGACGCTCTTCCTGATCTCAGGGGAGCTCCTTCCGACCAAGAAATAGAAGAGGGCAAGCAAGTTAAAGCTCGAGTCTTTGGATGCTTGGAGAATTGAAGGTGCAGTCTACGAGATCTGCAGGGGAGGAAGTTATTTTGGGAGGAGAAGTTGAAGGGAGGAGCGAAGGGAGAAGCAACAATAACGGCCATTTCTTAAGCTTTGTATGTCTGGTAAAGACGGTACCTTTTCAACGGGTTAATGTACTGAACTGAGCAAGGACCAAAACGGCAAGCAAAAAAGGACAAAACGAATTGATTACGCATTTTCAATTTATCCACAAACAAAAATTCGTGTGTTTTTTTGGTGAAAATGTATTTAAATGTAGAAATAGTTTTTAAAAAAATCTTATTAGAAAAGTATTAAAGATAGTTTCGCATAATTTGATTTATGATTCGAACCATTATAATAAGAGGGTAGTAACAACCACCTCCATGATAAGAACAATGGGGCTGAGTTTAGAGTAATAACAAAAAGGTTTACAAAGATGCAAAGAGGACCGTTGGCTAGATGTAATCTTGAAAACAGATTCAATTATTCTGGTAGGATGGATCCATAGTAGTGCTTGCCACATGTGGGACTTGTGGGACTTTTAGGAGGATTTCAAAGCTGCTAGGGGGGGGGCTTCGGGTTGCAAGTGAAACACCAATATCGCGAAGGAAATTGAGTGTCCATCATCTTAGCAAAAATGGGTTCTTCAGGCATTACTCAGAGGTTCAGTAGTGTCACTCAACTGTCAAGAAAAAGGCCAAGGGTATAATCCGGCGAGACAAATCGAGATTTCCAACAATAAGATAAAGATTTAGAAGTGTTTGAACAAGGTGAGGGAGATCATTAGATTCTCACCTTCCTTTGTAATGGATTCCAGTCCATCTACAAGATTACTATTTTAATTATCGTACAATTCTATTTAAAAATGTTGGGAACTTAATCATCTAATTAGGGGTAGAGACCAGCAACCCTCTCTTGGAAAGGTTGCTAATGCATAACCTATATCAGCCATAATTTATGTTATGCATCAGTGATCAGTCTATATGTGCATTGAAATGTGTCACTGCAATCTAGAACATCTATCTATGTCAAACCAAGCCTCGAATAGCACCAGTAGTGGGACACATCTCTATATAATTAAGCCGTAGTTGTCCACGTAGGACGCGATTACTGTTCATGAACAATAATCGGTCCGCTCGCGCGGATTGGTCCACGTGTCACTTTTTTTTTTTTTTTTTTTTTAGGGCTGGTGTATGTTTTGACACCAGTGCCCTGAGGACACGGGCAATTACTAGTACTCGTTAATAACTGAGAAGTCTTGAATTCGATACACATATAGAATAGAGCTCTCATAAAAATATATAAAGTGTGAGTTTACCATTACAAAAATAAAATAAAATCAAATGGGACAGTTACCTCATTAAATCGAGAAATGATATAGCGCAAGAAACACAAAAAATGTAATGTTTAATATCAATTCCCACGTGTTAAACACAAATCTCAACCATTCATTCGCACAGGCCCCACATTTTTTGTATTTTTTACGCCTACAATTTTTGCGCCATATCAGTTCTCCATTAAATCATCCTTATTTTTTTTTCTTATTTTTTTCGTACCAGTTGGATAAAGAATGATGCAGTACGGAATTCCAAGAAATCCTACCAAACATACACAATCCAATCCAATCTCTACTCTACCGGCCCTAAATCCCCTTTGAACAAACTGTCATAACGAGAAGCTCCAAAGTGACACGTCACATTCTTGGGCCACGTCATCACAATACTGCGGCGGAGGCAGCATCAGCCCCTCCGCCAAATTGGTCAGCAGCCCATACATCCCGAACACCGTCTCGTCATCCGTGAAGTACATATCCTCCGGCGAGGCCTCTGTCGACGCCGACGCAACCTCCTCCTCCTTCCTATCCTCCCTCCCCTCCGTCGAATTCGTCCTGAAAGCCTCCGCCGCCTCCGCTGCCGCCTTCTGAATGTCCTTCGGATCCGACGACGCCGGAATTGGCAGCCGCCACGCGGAATCCGCAAAATTCAAGCACGCCGACCGTCCCCTCAGTGCCATCGCCGCCACGTCGTGCGCGCGCGCCGCCATCTCGACTGTCGGGAACGTCCCGAGCCATATCCTGGTCTTCTTGTTGGGCTCCCTCACCTCGCAAACCCACTTGCCGGAGTTCCTCCTCCGCACGCCGCGGTAGATTGGGTGCCGCGTCTCCCGGAACTTCTTCCTCCCCGCCCGTTTCTTCGGGTTGTTGGAGGCCAGTATCACCTCCTCATCGGAGAAATTGGGTGAGCTCCCATTGTCAGAGGACGATTCCGGCCAAACATCCGCCGGCGGCGACCAGAGAAAATCCTGAACACGAGGGAAAGGATCGGAGTAGCAGGTACTGAGCTTCTGCATCAATGACACGAAGTAATTTCTAAGCTGTGTTTCTGAGTATTGAGTTTGAGTCTGAGCTTTGAGTGTTGTGAGTGAAGAGAGATGTGTGTGGTTTGTTTATATATATATATATGTACAAAAAAGTAAGAGGAAGTTTCGCGCCTTGGAAGCGGAAATATAAACACGGAGAAATCAGTGATAAGGCTACAGGCTGGGGGTTGGGGCCGGGGGGGCCA
>JAOWBN010243176.1:0-11968 GCA_028565015.1 Pinguicula moranensis | reverse complement strand
CCCAAAAGAAGTCCAGAGCTGAATGTTCCCCTGACTAACTCTCATTTCGGTAAGAATAAGGAGGAAATAATGATTATGAAAATTAAAGCCAATCCTATAGAATTGGACTGGCTAACACACTGTGTAATTGGAACACCGAAAAGGGAATGGAATTGGCATCTATATCTGATTCGTTGATTTTGTGTGGCTTCTTTGACTGCAAGGTTGTTAGGATTGAAGGTGGTGAAGTCTTTATTTCAGCAAAATAGCTCTCATCCCACGGCTGATATTCCAAATACTTCAACAACTCAGGAAATTCCCGTCACCAGAAAATTCAGAAAGTCATGATCTAGAAAAGAAACCGCAGTCAAATATTTATCCCGTGATTCAACAGGCGGGATATGTAGAGTCTGATGATAAGAGTATGAATGACAACATGGAAATCCTTTGTAAGCTAAATCCCCTTGATGCTCTAATCTCCAACCAAGTTAGGTTCTCTCAATATAAACCCCATTGTTGTGATATACCTACATAGAAGTGCAACCTCTAAGTTCAATAGAATACTCTGAAAAGCAGTGTCAACTCTTACAACTACTCAGGGACACTAGAAATTTCTATCAACAACTGCAAGATGATAAAGACAAGACTTTATTGTGAGAAAGTTCTCCTGGGAAGGGTAAAGAGGCGGGTCAAACTAATATTTAGAGAGATTCTGCAGCTATTTGGAAGTCGGGAAAAGATATTAGGGCTAGAAGTACTCTGGCATGGAAATGGTGAGAAAAATAGTATAGTTGGAAGAATGAGACACCGCATCTTCATGTCATCTACAAAACTCTATGGGTATTCCACAAGTTCTTTAATGTGTCTCATGACAATAAATGCAAGGGTACTAGGCCATCTGGGGCGTAAGACTGTAGTAAAATCCTTGATCAGGAGGTATGATATTCACTTTCTTTGCATACAAGAAACAAAAAGAGAAAAGGTTGAACAATCTGAAATCAAAAGAATATGGTGGGATAAGAATATCGGCTTGACATTTAGTCCATCTGTGGGTTAGTCTGGCGGGTTACTGGCCATCCGCATTTAAAGTGGATGTTACTCACTCATTTCCAAACTTCTTGGCGGTGAGAGGGATATGACTGGAAATAAATCAAAATTTTTTGATAATTAATATTTATTCACCAATAGATTTACATCAACTCTATTCAATTTCTTGATGAGAAATTGTACTTTCAGGAGCAAGGAACACTAGACATGATAGAATTCAATCAATTTATCTTTGACAACAACTTAGTATACCTCCCTCTACTCAAGAACAAGTTCACATGGCTAAACAGGAGGGGAACAAGTGCAAGCAGGATTGATCACTTTCCACTATCAGAGGCATGATTAAACACTTGGCCGGAATTACAGCAGATAGCTTTATAAAGAACTATTGCTAATCATAGACCTATCTTGTTGAAACTAGTCAGCGTTAACTGGGGGTCTAAACCATTTATGGCATTGGTGACACTCAAAGCCAACATTTGTAGATTTTGTATTGAAAACTTGGAAAAACATCTGAGTCTCCATAAGCAAGGATCTCATTCTACGCAAAAAAACTGAAGGAATTAAGAATAGCATTAAAAGAATGGAATCACAGAGTTTTTGGCATCACTGATTGGCGGATTGAACAGCTTCAAGGCACAATTAATACTCTGAATATGGCTAGTGAAATGGGAGTACTTCCACTTCTAAAATTTAATTTTGAAAAGAGTCATGGCATAGTCTGCAATCCACGCTTAATAGGAAGTCTGCTATTGCTTTTAAAAAATCAAGATCCAAGAGGAAACAAGGTTTAATCCTTAATGGCCAATGGACTGAAACAGTACCGGAAGTAAAACAAGGAATATATGAGCATTTTAAGAATCACTATTTGGATGAAAGCTAGATCAGATTAATTCTTAGTGTGGAACGTCAAAGAAGGTTATCTGAGAAGAATAATGTAGGACTTACTGCCCCTTTCTTTGAACAAGAAATATTTGACACGTTGTAGAGTTGTTCAGGTTCAAAGAGTTTGGGACCTGATAGAGTTAATTTTCATTTTATTCAAATGCGCTAGGAAGCTCTTAAACAAGATTACATCGACTTATGAACAATTTTCATTATTGTGGTTAGTTGCTGAAAGGCCTCAACTCTACAGTTATAATTCTGACAACCAAATGCCCATCTTCTCTCAAACTCAATCACTTCAAGCATATTTCTCTAGTTGGAAGTGCCTTTAAATTGTTGGCTAAGCTGCTTGCCAACAGACTCAGCAAGGTCATCAGCAAGATTGTTTTGCATTAACAACTTGCTTTCATCAAAGGACCTCAGATACAAAATGATATTTTATTGACCAATGAACTATTACACTTCGTCCAAGCATCGAAAAAGCCGGCTATATTTCCGAAAGTGGACTTTGTTAACGCATTTGATTCGGTCAATTGGAATAATCTCCTATTCATGCGTTTTAGCCATACTTGGATAACATGGATCAAAGAATGCTTGATCAGAAAATTTTCAACTTCAAAAAGAGTTTAGGCAAGGCAACCCATTGTCTCCATTCCTATTCTTGGTGGTGAATGAAGGATTAAATATGTTACTTCACAAATCTATTCCTATTGGCCGCTTGAAAGGTATAAAATGTTGTACTACTGAATATACTCACTCCCTTTATACAGATGGCACTTTATTTTTTGGTGAGTTGACAACTGGCTTATGCATCAACTTCTCCAAGAGCATTCTGCTTGGAGTAAACATATCGGGTAATCAGACCTTGGATTTTTCCTCTCATTTGCATTGTTTTGTCATGAGTCTATCTTTTAACTATCTTAGGCTACCTATTGGTTGCAATCCAGGTCGGGTAAAGATATGGGAAAATCTCATTCAGAAAATGAAACCAAGAGTGCAGATGTGGGAAATAATTTTTTGTTGCTCATAGGTAAAGTTACTTTGATGAAAAGTGTGTTATGCAATATGCCTATATACTTCTTCTCTTTATTCATAGCTCCCAAAGCTATTATCTCAAATATGATATGAATATGTAGCCACTTTTTGTGGTCAAATTAAGCTGGAGCGTCTCGTGTTATTCATTAGATAAGTTGGGATAAATTGTGCCTAAGCAAAGAATATGGTGGTATTGGGCTTGTAAATCCAGAAGCGTTCAATATCTCCTTGCCTGGAAAATGGGGATGGAGATTAAGAATTGAAAATCAAGGTCTATGAAGTTCTCTTATAATTGATAGGTATCTCTCACAAAAGGCACTTCATGGAAAATGGGATGTGAATGGTAGAAATATATGTGGAATGTTCTACTCCCTGGTTCAATGCTGATGCAAAGAGTTGTCAACTCGGGGATCAAACTTTATTCTCAGAGTCTACCTAGTTTGAAGACTGTCCATTATCAACCATCTATCCCCGATTATACATGATAGCGAGGGACAAAAATCAATACAGTGGAATCAAAATGGATACTTGAACACAATGTTTGGATGGCGAAATGGGAATGGCATCGTCCTTTAACAGCTATGGAGGAGGACAATTAGATTTCTTATATGCCGCTTTATTAAGCAAAACTCCTCGGCCATGGAAAGATACATGGAGATGAGCAGAGGAACCACTCGGTGTCTATAGTGTGCACGACTCATACAGAGCAATTCGAATAGACTGCGTTTAGACAATATTGTAAACATGGAAATATCGCTAATCTGGGGCAAGAGGATCCCTCTGCGTGTTATGACATTTTGGTGAAAATTAGTTCAGAATAGAATTGTTATAGTTGATAATCTAGTCCATCATGAGGTTGATCTTACACCTACTACACACTTATGTCTTTTCTGCTGATCCGATTTTGATTCGGCATCTCACGTGTTCTTCATCTGTCTGGAAGTGTATACAATATGGTCTTAGATTTATGGCTGAATGAAACAGGTTTATATTGGCCTAACTCCCCCTACTACAAGGTGCATATGGGCCTGCTGAAAGGTAAGGCGATGCGTGAACTTTGGCGTTCTATATGGCATTGTACGATTTGGAATATTTGAAAGGCCGGGAATGATTCTCGCTTCAAACACACATCTTTCATCAGACTCAAGACTTTGGAGACAATACAACTTCCAACATGGCACTGGCACACTACATATTACGTCCTTGGTTGGTCTAGCTGGAGCAGATTGGATGCGTCATCCATGGTTGTGCTTTTGTTTATTAGTCTATGATTAAATATTATGCAATGAATGGACTTTGAAAATTTTATATCCAAGGGGGTACTCGCCCTATGTATTCTGTTTCGTATTCTTTATATTAGGGGTGGGCAGCGAAAGTTTCGCTTTCGCACTGCGCCCCTTCCGCATCCGCATCCGCAATTTCGCCGAAATCCATTTGCGGAATGCGGAATCTGCTTCCGCAAAAAAAATGCGGAAGCGGATGTTCTGCATATTTTTTTGAAGGAAATTTTTTTAGCAAATAATATTGAATATTGCAACATGGAAAAAAATTCTGCAACATACACAAATGAGAAAATACAAATATCTGACATTATGCAACACAAACAAAAAAAATCTAACAAATAACTGTAGAAATATGTAATAAGTTTAACAAAAATAACCAAAAATACACAACAAGGTCAACCCAAATAACCCAGAAATACGCTGCAAGTTCAACAAAAATACGCAACAAGTTCAACGGATTGGAGAGTCCCAGTATGCCAACTATCAAAGTTGAGTAATAGTAAAACTAGAAAAGCAAAGATGACTACTGAAACTTTCTTGATTTTGGAACTATAAGAGTTGAAGTTTGAACGCTGATTTTAGTTGCAAAAAAGATTTTATAGAAGAAAGGCCTTTAAAAAATGAAGAAGTCTTGAAAATAAAAAATGATGTACAGGAATCGCTAATCGCGATTTTGGAGTTTAGAAATTAGACAATTGGTCAATTAGACTTAAAAAAAAAATTTAATATTTTAGTTTGCGGATGCAGATGCAAAAATCGCAGTTTTTTGCGCTTGATTCTGCATTCCGCTCCGCAAAATTACGGAAAGCCATAAAAACTTCTGCATTCCGCTCCGCTTCCGCGCGGATGCGGAGTTTGCGAATGCGTATGCGGAGTGCGAAAACTCCGCATCCGCTGCCCACCTTTACTTTATATAATAAAATCTTAACTACCAAAAAAAACAAAAAAACAAAAAAAAAACAATTGACTACCTAAAAGTATTGAAGATGCAATAGCAAATGAAAGATGAGTAAGGCTTCAAACAACGATGCGAGTTGGCCTAGCGGCATCGGCTCTCGACACATGGGGCTTGCCTAGTGAGGTCGAGGATTCAATTCGGGCTGGGTACCAATTCTGTATTGTTATCTGAATTAGTCTGGTGGGGCCCCTTTACGGGGTCCGGCTAGGATACCTAGTAGGCAAGTGTGTACTCGGGGCGGGCAGTCCAAATTGGTTGGCTTATCCCGGGGTACGCAGTATAGCTTAAGGGACAGGACACAAATTGCCTGCAACCTGGGCTAGCAGCACAACTACCTATCAAAAAAAAGAGTAGGGCTTCAAATGGGAAAAACGTGTGTTGAACTTTTAAATTGTTCCAGTAACTTATTGAGAAATGGTCTGGCCCAATCAAGTTTGATTAAGGACCATATTTCTTTTAAGTCCCTTTCAACTTTTTTCAATAAGTTAAAAGTCCCTTTCAACTCAAATTGGGCCGTTCTAATAAAACAGCTTCCCTTGCATTTAATAAATCATCAAAAAGAATGAAATTTTATTTCAAATTTTCCTTTTTGTCGTGTGCATTGTGTACTCTCTGTTATAATAAAAAAATGATTTTCTATATTCATAATTCTTAATTTAAAATAAAATGTGGTTCACAATTGAATAATCATTCCAAACATAATTGTAATCTCACAATAAAACATTATTTATGAGTAATACAACTTTTCTTATGCATTCTCACGTTGGAGAGCTGTACGGATTCTTCTCACCACTTCATTCACCGTCAGGCTGAACCCTTTCTCTATCTGCCAAAGACAAAACATCACTAAGAAAACTTGCCTAATATTAACATTGTTTATAGTTCAGACATGATTGGTGAGTACGGGCTAACTCGTGCGCTTGTGAGACTAATAACCATGAATGTGATAAGTAATGAATTTAGAAACTAGTTATGGTTTGGGGATTGAAAGCTGGGGGTGGGGGTAAAGGAGATTAGCGGCCTCACCCACCTCGTACCAAGGTATGTCTGCCTAACTACGATCATAAATGAATCCAACTCAATTAATTATAAATTCCAAAAAAAATATGTTGATCACCTTATAAGTTTGTTTAGGATTTACTATTCTAATCAATATACGATATCTTTTATTTGTAACGAATATTACCTCTGTGATAATGGTGATGTCGAGTACCGTCATTCCGAAGGAGGCAATGCAAGTGTTGACGACGGTGAGATTGAGGTTCTCAACGTCGGCAATTATATTTGGGAGGAGCCCCTTTTGGTACTCACAGTGGATACGGATCAGGATTTGGGTGTTGGAGGCCCTGACCTCGATTTTCGGCAGTGGCTTCTCTGCAGCGCTGGGGTCTTCATCACCATTCACTTCCTTGGGTGTGCGTGATTTGGTGACGAGGACGACGGATTCAATAGATTTCTTTGTTGCCTGTTCCTCCAGAAGCTTCACTCTTTCCTGGAGGTACTTCAAGTATTTGATGGCATCGCCAAGAACGGAAGTTTTATCCATCTGCAGAGTTACAAAATGTGTACAAAGAATAAATTGTAGCACATCATTTAGACACAAACGTTACCACAATTTAAGATTGTTACAATTTTGATGTTAATTCATGTATGAAAATGGTCTTTCGATACGTACACATTTTCGTTCAACCCACCAAAATTACATTAAACTGGGTTTATTAGGGGTGGTGCCCAATATAGATAAATATAATTTATTATAAAATTTAAAAAAGTTATTTATAAAAAGAATAAATATAACTAAAAAAATAGTATTTGCTTTTGTTTATTATATAAATATCAATCTAATGTAGTTTTTTCCACAAAGATTTCGACATGGCCTCCACTTCCCAAGCTATGGTAGATTGCAGCGTAGATTGCTTCTTCGATTAGTTTTACTCCTTGGGGTAGACAAAATCCCGCCCCACCTCACCCTTTTTCTCTTGGTGCAAGTTGGTGACGAAGAATATCCCAAATCCAGCTTTAGATAGAACCAAAATACCAACCTAAAATCCCACCTATGTTCTAGACAATCGTGAAAAACCCTCTTAGGTCGTGGAATTACTCCGGAGACCAGGGATTTAGAGCCAAATTAGGAATCCAACCATAACCCTACCCCACCACCATGGCTGCGCGGCTACACCCACAACTTTCACAATCACACACAACAAGCCTCAATTATGAGATACGTTTAGGGAAAAAGTAACTAGGGGACAATCGGTCAGGATAGGTAGAAATGATGTAGAAAAAAAACAACATCAACGCGGGAAGAGCAATGGCGATCCCGGACTGATAAATTTTGGAATGGGAGTTGCGGCATAGTAGAAATCCTTTTTCTTCACCAACTTTCCAGTAGAGTGGAGTAAGGAGTCCCAAAGCAGTGTATTCAACCTAAAGGGGAAGGTTACCAACATCTATGTACCCAGCAAATTGTCAAGATTTGGACGTCCATTTGGTTTTGTTAAATTTCTTATCGTAGAGAGTGATGAGATGATGGTAAGAAAATTGAATAATATATGGATTGCATACAAGTTAGTGGCCAATTTGGCTAGATATGGGAGTCTGACGGAGTGAGAGGCCTTCAGGTGAATCTGAAACCTACAAAGCATATGTATGTCATTAAGAAATCGAGTTTTAGAACAAGCCAAAGCTTTGCGAAAGTTGTAAGTCCATTGGAAAGAGGACAAGAGGAGAAGACCAGGTTAATGCTTTTCTGGAGTTGGCAAGCCTAGAGTTCAAGAGAGGTCAGACAAATAGGGCATGGCTGAACATAGTAGGGTAGGCACCCTGTTTGATCCGGAAGGAACTGGTAGCTAAGTTGAGAAATGGAGGTTACCTTACAATACAAGTGAGCTCATTAGGTAATGGCAAGATTCTGTTTTGGGACGAAGAAGGTAAGGAGTTGGAAGAATTGTTGAACTTTGATAGACTGGTAAACCAGTGGATTTTCGATCTCAAGTAGGCTAGTATGTTTGCAGATTCTTAGTTTGTCGATTGATATGTGTACAATGGAGGTTTTAAGAACTGTAGGAGGTAGGTTCAGAACTGTGATCAAGATAGACAATCAGACTCTAAGCAGAAGCTATTAAGGGGCAGCTCATATGATGGTTCAGACAGATGCTAAGCGGAGAGTAGATAGAAAGCTTCCAATTAACCAGGAGGGGGAAAGATTTGTGATAAGAGTGATTGAAGAGATGGAGTAAAGGATAAGAGAGGAACAAAAACTTACCCTCAATGAAACAACTGTAGGGGAGACAGGATACAACTCTAGTGAGGATATGAGTTCTGAACAAGAGAGTGGGAGTGAGGAAGACGATGAGAGAATGAATATAGTAGAGGAGACAGGTCAAGAGGTAGAGTTTATGATCAGTAAAGAGATGTTGAAAAGGCAAATTAGTCCTGAGGCAAGCAGACATTCACATAATATTTTCAAAGAGGCAGCGAATAAGGAAGAGACTGTACAAGGTAATCAAGAAGGAAATGTTTGTCAAAAGTTGGAGTGTGGGCGGAGAGTGAAGAATGAGGGAATAATGAGAAGTTGAGCAAAATGTAGGTGGATCGAGTAAACCCAAGGATAATATGATACAGGGGGAAGAGGGAGAATTAGAAAGGATCTTCGGAAGAGAAATACATAATGTTATCCTCACAAATATTGAAAATGAAGTTTTGGAGTGTTATCAAGAATTGGTAACCGAGAAGAAAAAGATCAAGAGAAGACTTGAACAGCCAATATTAGAATAGATGGTGTTGAACCATGGGGAGACAAGAGATGAGGAGACAGACAACATGGGTTGGGAAGTGGAAACTATAAATATCAGGTCAAAAAAGAGAAACAAGGACAAGTTGAAATTAAAATCAACAATGCGAACACCAACAACTTAAAAGAGGAAGAATGCAGCAATGAGGTTGGAAATGAAGGAGCAAGTGGCAAGGATAAAAAAAAACTCAACAAGGAAGAAGCAGTTAGGGATAGTACTTGGTAGAAACCAATGCCGACAGAATACGAGGGATGAAGCAAACGAGAATATAGGACTATCAGCATACGTTACTAAAAAGGTGATTCCCAATTATCATGTTCATTTTAGTCACTAAAAAGTGGATTTTTGTGATCTTCCAAGAGAAAAAGAGGGTGACAGTCGATAGGGACATGTGTGCAACATTATGGTATGATAATGAGTTCGATTGGGTATATAAAGGGGCGAATGGTAGAGCAGGAGGGCTGTTATACATATGGAATAGGAATAAGTTCAGACAAAAGGGTATGTGGGATGAGGAGGGTGTTCTGGGTGTGTCAGGGACATGGGAAGCGGAAGATGTAACCCAGAATCTAGTCAATATATATGGGGACTCAAGCATGGATGAGAGGGTAACACAGTGGATGGCAATCAAGGAACAAATGATGGACAAGGAAGAAAAGAAGTGGTGTTTGATGGGTGATTTCAATGCAATGCTAGATAAAGGAGAGAGGAAGGGTCAAAGTAGCACTAATTACAGCCAGGTAAATAATAGAATTTAGAAAATTCGTGGAGGAAGCAAAACTATTTGATATCCCTAAGCAGAAGCAAAAGTATACATGCTACTCCACACCATTGAGGCCATGAGCAAGATTGATCAATTTTTTATAAATGAGAGTTGGATGGGATATAATAGACAGTAGATACAAATAGGATTTAAGAGAGAATATTTTGATCACTGTCCAGTTTCATTGTAGAATGAGATCACAAAATAGGGGCAAAACCATTAAAAGTGTTGGACTATTGGTTACTGAATTATGAATACAGAGAGTTAGTAGAGAAAACGTGGGCTAAGGGGGGTCATTTGCGATAAAAGAAAATTTGAAAAAGCTCAAACATGAGATAAGGATATGGAACAAAGACAATGAAGGAAGCATACAAAACAGGATGGTGATTCTCAAAGAAAGAATAATAATCTTGGAAACCAAAGCGGAGACAGCAACACTAATACTTAACTGAGGCTGTGGAGACATGAAATAACATCCAACACTAAGCTAATCAGCAAGAAAGTATATATTTTCATAAGTTAAGGATAAATTGGATAAAGCAATGGGATGCTAACACAAAGTTAATCATGCGTGGGTGCAAAGAAAGAGGAAGAAGGACAGTATAGTTGGAGTTTGGTATCGAAACAGATTGATTCAAGGGGTTTAACAAATTAAGGAGACATTTAGAGCTCACTTTTAGGAAAGATTCACTTAACAGAAATGGTTGAGATCGAAACTGGGGGATGTGTCAAGGCAAATAACAGACACAACAAGGGAGAGTTTGGAGAATGTGTTTGATGAAGCAGACATATTGGAGCCTATCAAATATTGTGGAAGCTCGAAGGGCTCTGGACAGGATGGACTTAACTTTAGGTCTATTAAAAAGCTTTTTTGCATGTGATGAAAGATGATATAATGAGGTTTATACATGACATTCACACAAACAGGAAAATTGTCAAGGGAGGGAATGCATCTTATATAACACTCATTCCAAAGAATAAATATCCTTTGACTGGAAGATTACCAGCCAATATCACTAATTGGGTGTACTTACAAGATATTGGCAAAGTTTTTGGCATCACGGATAAGCAATGTACTTGATGAAGTAATATCGCAAAATCAAATGACTTTTATAGGTGGGAGAAAGATTCTGGACGGTGTCCTCATTGCAAAAAAATTAATAGAAGAGGTCAAGAAGAATAAATGACAAACTATAATTATGAAATTGGATTTTGAGAAAGCATATGACATGGTAAGTTGGGAGTTCTTGGACCACATGACCGAGAAGCTGTGATTTGGGGAAAAGTGAAGGGGCTAGATCAGGGAGTAGTTGAAGTCAAGCACAACTTCAGTGTTGATAAATGGCAGCCCAACAGAAGAGTTTAAAATACAAAGGGGATTAAGGCAAAGGGATCCACTATCACCATTTTTATTCCACATAGTGGTTGAAGGATTGTCGATAATGATTCAAAAAGCTTGTGAGGAAGATTTAATATACCCATAAGAGTCGGCCAAGATAAGATCATCATATCCCACTTGTAGTTTGTAGATGATACAATCTTGTTTGATGAGATGTCTTGGAAGAACATTAAAAGCATCAAAGCAATTTTGAGGAACTTTGAAATGTCTTGGGGATTAAAAGTGAGCTTTAGGAAATCTAGCTTAATGGGGATCAATGTAGAACAAGGACATTTGCATCAGATGGCTGGATTCCTCAATTATGAGGTGGGCACAATATTGTTCTCATATCTAAGACTTCCGGTAAGAGCTAATCTGAGAAAATTAAGCACATGGAAACCAGTGGTTGACAGATTCGAAAAAACACTAGGGAAGTAGGAAAATAGTAAGTTATTATTGGGGGGTCGTCTTGTCTTGATCAACTCCGTACTGTCCTCTCTACCGATTAACTACCTATCTTTCTACCAAGTACCAAGAACTATCTTACATAGGTTAGCATCAATACAAAAAAACTTTTTGGGGGTGGGGACCTCAACCAAAAATAAAAAAATAAAAATGGCATGGATTAGTTGAAAAAAGATAAGTCATTCCACACATAGCGGGGGCCTAGGAGTTAGAGGATTGAGAAAAATGAATGAAGCACTCTTGGGGAAATGGGGGTGGAGAATAATGGAGGGGAAGAGAGAACTGTGGAGGCTAGTTCTAGTTTTCAAATACGGGAGGGGGGATGAGCTGAATGTGGGGGAACTAAGGAAGAATTTGGATAGTGTGAGAATGAGAACGCAC
>JAOWBN010243165.1:0-11968 GCA_028565015.1 Pinguicula moranensis | reverse complement strand
TGACCTTCTTAAAATAAGAACAAGTAGTAGAAGGTTGGCTGCGCAAAACACTTATTTCGTAAATCGAGGTGCTTATATCCAATTATAATTTTTAAGAAGATGCGCAAAACGGGCCCTAAGTAGAGTACATAATAATTAATGGGTGTCCCGTACAAACTTCGAGCATTGAAGAGGAGATCTAAGCCAATATTATATGAGGATAGCATGAGGAACTATGTTATGAGCTTTCTGCCATAGCAAAGTATTGATTTTGATCCAGTCAAGAGTTCTGATTGAGTCTGTCTCAGTATCTCATCTAGTCACATTTCTTTCTCGCCATATATCGTTCACCATTTCCTGCCAGAGGGTTTTCCATAATTCTGCACCCCGTCTTCCTCCCACCAGACCCATGTATAGTTGATAGTGCTTTGCTATATTCGAATGACCCACATAATTCATACCAAACCAATCATAAACTGATTCCCACAACTCCTAGGCATAGGAGCAAGTGATGAGTAAGTGGGATGTTGTTTCACAGTATAAACCACAATGAACACACTATTGGACTGTCATTTCAAAAGCAAATCCTCTTCTCATCAGATTGTGCATTGTTGGGACCCTATTCTGAAGTACTCTCCAGTTGAACATTTGTGTCTTTTTGGGGGTATTCTGCACCATATTGTCTCAAGAGATTTGCTGCTTTCATGGCATGGTCCGAGGGATTTGCAGATTATAGCATAACCAGAGGAAACCGTATAAGTGCTCTTTGTCCCTCCTAACCATTTCCAATAATCTGGCTCTTGCTGCTGAATATATACCGAGTTCAAGAGCTCACTAAGGTCTTTTAGGAATAGTAGCTCTCTCTCTCTCAAAGGTCTACTAAAAGCGAGCCTCCACACAACATCTCCCGCAGTATAATTCTTTAGGCTGGAAACCAAGCTGTGCTTCTGATTGCTAAGTTTATAAAGTCGGTCATATTTCAGGGCTAGACATTCATTGTTAGTTCAGTTATAACGCCAAAATAATGTCTGATCTCCTCCTTAAACCACTCCTCCTTGATATTTGCCATATATCTGACCATGTAAAGGAAATATTTTAAGGCATAGTGATTAGTGACTAGTCACTCAAGTGAATCGTGGAGTGATAATACTTAGAGCGGATGATCTGGCACCATTGGTTGTGCGGCTCCGTCCTCAATGTCCATAGCCATTTGTCTAGTAAAGCTTTATTCATCCACTGAGTTTCCTTAATATCAAAACCACCTTCAAATTCGTTGCTGCACAATGTGGACCAGTTAATCAAGTGGATGTCTCTCCTTCTGCCCTGTTCTTGTTCCAAGAGGAAGTTGGCTAATATCTTCGTTATTGCCTTGTGTACTGATTTAGGAGCCTTAAACACAGAAAATAGTAAACTTGCAAACTTGCCCGAACCGATTTTATCAAAGTGATCTTACCAGCAAATGATGAGAACTGATTTTTCCAAGATTGCACTCTTCTTTGACTCACTTTGAGTACCTCATCCCATGAATTCAACCTTCTCGGGTTAGCCCCTAAAGGAAGTCCCAAATATAAGAATGGCAGCTTCGATGTTTTGGAATTTAGAAACTGAGCATATCCGGCAAGTTCGTTTGCTCTCACATTGATTCCATGTAGTCTACTTTTGGAGAAATTTATCTTCAAACCAGATATAAGTTCAAAGATTCTCAAAACAACCTTCATAACAGTGACTTTGTCTTGTTTTTCTTCAACAAAGAGTAGAGTATCATCAGCATATTGAAGGTGAGAGACAGAGTTGATAATCGTTCGAGGTTCATTGCTCTACTCAGAAGTAGGTTCAAGCCTTATTCTACAGTCAGAAAGAGGAAAGGAGAAAAGGGATTTCCTTATCTCAATCCTCTTTTGAGCTTGAAATCACCTAAAAATGTCTTTCTTAATCACATCTGCTCGCAGCACCGCCCTCAACGTCTAACAAAAAATAATTTAAAACAATAATAATATAAGCCTCACTTCCTCGCCCCAAATCATGACTCCCAAGCGTAAATACAACTGAATATTTGTCGATACATTATTTTGTTTTAATTAATCCGAAATATTTAAATGAAGTTTGGTGCTACGCCTATTGAACAAGTGAGGAGTACTTTTTCCTAATAGCACTCGGGGCTATATCTCTATCTCTATGCAACACGCTAGTAAGCCTTCTTTTTTAATTTTTAACAAAATTAACCTCCCCAAACCCCTGATAAGTCTATGTTAAAAAAAATTCGTTATTAGGCTTCCACCTTTTTTCATAAGGTATTTGCATATATATTCATGGAAAGATTCACGGAGAATAATGTGAACCATTTAGCTCATTTGTGTTATGTAGGCCATGCTAACAAGGCTGATGTGATAATGTTTCTCGATCTAGAATTTTCGCTCCTCCACCTCTCTTCATCGTACTGCTGAGTTATCAGTGTCCCACCGTAGGAACCTCACCATGGTCCTACGAATTCTCGAATGGAGTGGAAAAAAAATCAAATACATCACTTTCTCCGGCAAGTAAGGTTGGAGCAGATCGCAACCGAAACCTTGCAAGCGATTACCAACCAGCAGTAGATTTATCAATCTTTGACAATATGGATAGGAATATGGGAAAACTCCCCATATCTGACTCTGGATCCTTGAGTGAAAATCAAATACCGATGGCTGATGAGAATACAGAGTGGATGGAGGTGCACACTCAAAGGAGGCCACAAACCACCCTCGAAGCCAGAATGGGGGAAAGGAAGTCACTCTCACCCCATCTTGCAAAAATGAGGGCAAATTCTGTATCTTTTCACTTTACAAATTTTCCTCCTTCGTGGAACAAATCGGAGATGTGGCAAGTTTTCTCAGGCCACAGAGTGGTATATGATATTCACCTTCCAAAGAGGGAGCTATATCAGAAAACTAGGTTCGGATTTGTACGATTTATGAGAAACTCAATCAGCCCAATAGTTCTAGAAAACCTCAACGGAATCTGGGTAGGTTCTTTTCAGCTTTGAGTTTCTGCTGCAAGACCGGCGGCAGGAAATCCAATGGGAACATCGGGGCAGCGAAGTGGTGAAAACAACGTGGTGAAATAAGTAGTCCTCCAGGACTTACAAGTGGATCTTGAAAAGAAAATTAAGTTTAATCCGGATCCGGAAGACGCAACATGGTTACAAAACTATTTAATCGGGATTCCGGCACCAGTTCTGGATACGTCTAGCCTAATCACTATCCTATCGGATTTAGGATACAAGGGGGGTACAGTAGCACGCTTGGAGGGAGGAGAGATCTTGGTCAAATTCACATCGGCGGAGGAACATAACAAATTAATGCTTGATACTGAAACTTCAGGAAAACTTTGTCTGCATCAGCTAAGGCCATGGAAAATGCTAAAAGGGAAGTTGGCACGCTCAGTTAGGATCCAAATTTGTGGTACTCCTTTATATTGTTGGTCTGATCTCTTTTTTTTTTTTTTTTTTTTGAAAATTCTACCCAGGCAATTCGTCAATCTCTAGAAATAGAAACAAGCGAGGGAAAGTTCAATGTTCATGTCATTGAGGAGCGAGAAGTCTATAACGGTTCTTCAGTCTGGAAGGCCCTGCCCAAAGCTTGGAGGAAGAAGGTCCTAGAAGGCAATTGGCCTACATTAGCCAAAGCAAATGTTGTGGAAAATAATCCGACGAAACGTTTTACTCCTATGAAAGATGCTGTGGTGGGCGATGTCCAGAAGCCGTCCTTTGATAGGAATTTACTTCAAAATAGAGACTTGCAGAAAGGCAAGTCTAGCCTTTCAATTCAGAATCATTCTCAAAAAGTGAGAAATATAATCGAACGGTCAGAGGGCAGTCTTGATTTCTACATGAGTCCAACACAGATCAGCCAACAAGATAAATTTTCAGCATTAATTTCCTGTCAACAGATAAAGAGTTAGAGCAGACGGTCACCACTTTAAATTTCGGGGAGGAAAGTCATCAGATTAGAAGTTCAGAACTCAAGTTTGATGATAATTTAGGAGAAGAAGAGGAGGAAGGGCAATTAATTTAGTCCTCTGACCCTTTTGGTTTAATGCCATGGATCCAGTTAACTCCACGGTCACTAGATGCTAAGATTCAGGAACTTGGTACACGGCCAGAAAGTAAAATAGGGTCGACCTATTTCCGAGAATCCCGGACTGTTCCCCCGGAGGATACCTTGGCTGCAATGAATAATACTGAGTCTAGATCAGAAATAGGAAATTCGGGCGAGACAACGGACTTGGCGAGAGAAGGCCAGATTGACCTGGCAAGAGAAGGCCAGACTGACCTTCTTGAGGACATTTCAGTTACAACGAGGAATGTTGAGACACAGACAAGAACAAGTAAGTCAGGGGAGATTTTCGATCTAGCGATTGCCCTTGGAATATCTCCCAATTCTTCACGGGATGAACTTACGGCAAGAATAGACAAAATGGAAGCTCGTGATGAACAAAACTCAAGTATGACGAAGCCCAACTCGAGTAAGAAGAAGAAGACTCCCGCTCGCAAACACTAATGTGAATTATTTCTTACAATATACGGGGACTCGGCACTGTGAATAAAAGAATTGAAATAAGAGCACTTGTACGTGAACAATCTCCAGACCTTCTCTGCATTCAAGAAACGAAATTATCATTTATGGATCACTGGTTAGGCCTGCAAATCTGGATTAACGATGACTTTGAGTGGCAGCATAGAAAAGCTATCGGCAGTTCAGGGGGATATTGTGTATTTGGAAAAAATCAGTTTTCAGACTATCTAATTCATGGAGTGAAGCTGATATTTCAGGAATAGAAGGATGGTGGGAAGGAAAGCTAGTTATGATATTGAATATATACTCCTCATGTACATTGCGGCTAAAGAGAGATTTGTGGCGGCGCTTAAGAAATATCATCTCAGGGGACCCTTCTGCAAGTTGGTGTTTGACAGGTGACTTCAACACTATCAGTTCACCAGATGAGCAGAAGAGTAGTGCTGCCTTGCCTTATACTGAAATGACAGCGTTTAAAAAACTGATTACTGTCATGGATTTGGTTGATTTGCCGTTACAAAGAGCTCGATATACTTGCATATCGCGGGGAGGAGCATGCTGCAGCCGTCTAGACTGATTCCTATTATCTGAAGCTTGGTTGGAGATGTGGTTTGAGTTATACCAATATGGATTGGACAGAGTAGGGTCAAATCACAGGCCAATTATGTTGAAAACTGAGGATATTAATTGGGGTCCCAAGGTGACTAAAACTTTGAATTGTTGAGAGCAAGATGAGAGGTTTGCTGATTTTGTTAGGAAAGAGTGGTCTGACTTAAAAGTGGCTAGACATTACAATTTTTTGCTGAGTTAAAAACTCAAACTCATGAGTCATGCGCCACAAACTTAACGAATGGAACAAAACCGTTTATTGCCTGACACATAGGAAAATCGACAATCTTAAACGGCAACTCAGCATTCTGGATGACTTTGAAGAAGTTGGTGATCTAACTGTACTTGAACAACAACAAAGGAAAGAGACCTGGACAAAGTTACAGAGTGCTCAGTAAAGTTAGGAAAACTTACTAAGGCAAAAAAGCTAGATCAAGGTGGATACGAGAGGGGGATAACAACTCGAAATTTTTCCACTTCAAATTAAGAACTAACAGAAAAATCAACACCATCAGAGGGATGCACTTCGATGGGAATTGGACAGAGGATGTGGCTGAAGTGAAGGCTGGGATCACTAGGCAGTTATCTACCCAATTTTCAACTGCTCAGTGGGCAAGACCTTCTCTTCTCCTACCTGTCGAGAAACAGATAACTAGTGAGGATAATGCTTTCCTCATCTCAAAATTTTCAGAACAGGAAATCAAAGAATCTGTCGGAGCTGCTCAGGAGCAAAGAGACCACGGCCAGACGGTTATTGCTTTACATTTATTCAGTCTCACTGGAATGTGGTGAAGAAAGATTTCATCCAATTCATACTGGAGTTCTACAGGAAGGGGCGCCTTTCTAAAGCCATGAACATTACCTTCATTACATTGGTGCCAAAGATTACAAATCCCATTCAGATTGACCAGTTTAGGCCAATATCCCTAGTTGGATGTGGCTACAAAATACTTTCCAAACTAATGGCAAACAGGTTTAAATAGGTGATACATAAGGTTATATCAAGGAATCAAACAGCTTTCCTCAAGGGACGACAAATACTGGATGGTGTTATGATTGCTAATGAGGCAATCCATTCCATCAAGGCTTCCAAAAAACTTGCTTTCCTCTTCAAAGTCGACTTTGCCAAGGCGTTTGATACAGTTGACTGGAAGTTTTTGATGGTTATGATGAGGAAAATTGGTTTCTGCCAAATCTGGCAAGACTGGATCTTTGAATGTATATCTACCCCCCACACAGTTGTTTTAGTAAATGGGAGTAGCGCCGGGGAGTTCAAAATGCAACGAGGAATTAGGCAGGGGGATCCTCTACCCCCCTTCCTTTTCTTAATCGTTGCTGAAGGTTTAAATCTACTTCTTAACAAAGCAGTCCAGTTGAACAAATTCATGGGAGTGCAGGTAGGTAGTGTTTGCCTTTCTCATCTTCAATATGCTGAGGATACATTATTGTTTGCTGCAGGTACACAAAGGAATCTGATGGTGATTAAAGGGGTTCTCTGTATTTTTTGAGCTCATTTCAGGCCTAACCATTAACTTCCATAAAAGTTGCTTGGTTGGTTTAAACATTCAGTCAGATGTTCTGGAAAAATATGCTGAAAAGATGCATTGTAGAACTGATGTACTCCCTGTTACTTATCTTGGTCTTCCAATAGGGGGAATCCTTGAAGGCTATCAATGTGGAAGAAGGTCACTGATTCCCTCAGTAATAGACTTCAGCTATGGGAAAACAAATTCCTATCATTGGCGGGAAAAATCACTTTGGTAAAATCTACATTATCTAGCTTACCACTGTTCTATCTTTCTCTGTTTCAGGCTCCCAAACAAATAATCAAACAGATGTAGAAAATAGTGGCCAACTTCCTGTGGAGAAGCAAAGAAGGAAATAAGCATCCTATTCATTGGCTGAGTTAGAATGACATGTGTAGAAGCAAAGTTGAAGGAGGTGTAGGCATCAAGGATCTAGCAGCCACGAATAAAGCATTACTTGCAAAGTAGCTGTGGCGATTGAGGAACGAGCCAACTAGATTGTGGTGCACGGTGATACGATCAAAATATATGTTGGAATCAGATTATATGTGTGATTGGGGACTAATTTCCTTACCTGATCGTGTATCTAGTTATTGGAGAGATATATGGAAACTGTCCTCAAAGCAATGGCTTAATAGCCGAATCAAAATAAGGATGTTGGATGGGAGTAAAACTCTGTTTTGGAAACAAAACTGGTAGGATGAAGGATGTTTGATACAAAAGTATTGCAGATTGTTCAGATTAAGTACTCAGAAAAATTGCACAATCCAGGAGGTATCTGATACCTCTCACGGTAGAAGAAGCTGGAATCTTACATTTCGACGCCCCCTTAGACAAAATGTCTTGACAGAGTTGGGCCAAGTATTAGATAAGCATCGGGAGATAATGCAAGGTAAAGATAGCTGAATATGGACTGCACATAAATCTAACATCTATTCTGTTTCCTCTGCTTATGCAGCTCTACAGGAAGAAAAGCGAAGTGGAAATGGAAATTCTAGTCAAGCTGCCCAAATATGGGGAAAGCTGGCGCCAAAGAGAATCCAAGTATTCGCCTGGCGTTTATTGCAAGATAGACTCCCACAATTGATAATCATTTAAGGCGGGGCATTCCAATACATATCACCCAACAACAATGTGTGATGGCAGAGAGAATCTAACGCACCTATTTCTTAGATGCAGCAACGCATCCAATCTCTGGATGGCGGTCTACACTTGGTACGGCCTTAAATATGAAGAGGGCAACAACATAGTAAAGCATTTAACAGACCACATGAACTGTACCAGAAACAATCCAGGCTCTGAAGTTTGGAAGGTAGTATGGCTTGCGACAATTACTATTTTATGGAAGGAGCGAAATGATATCAGGTTTGAGGCGATCTCTAACCCATTGGAGCCATTAGAATGGGTTTAAATCAACATTTGGCTATGGTTGGTCGCAAGCAAAGGCCAATTTAGGGGAACAACGCTGAATGACTGGATACGTGCGCCTTGGCTATGCAGTCATTTTGTCTTCAAAAGAGCGCTAATCTCTATCTCTTAGTACTCTTCTTGGAGGAAGTCTACCCAGAACATAGGAACTTCACTATGTTTGTATGCTATTGTATAAATCTTCTGAGAATTTATGCATATGTAACTCTCTGAGAGCAAAGTGTGCTCCCTGTAAAGCCCCAATGGCTTAACGTCTTTTTAGTAAATACAAAAGTTTAATTATAAAAAAAACCATGTTAGTTGTAATAAAGTCGAGACATTATATGCCCCCGATCTCTTCCAAGTACTAGCCTAACTTCTCTTAAGAGAATAACTCACGGCATCACGAACATACCAACAATAAAATTCTAATGTTCTTCGATTGAAGCTCGTTTCAAATTTGAAATCTTGGTTCTTGCCTATTGTATTGAACCATATTGGAAGATTGAAAGTCTAATTGATTAATTTTGTTATTATTTTTTGGGTAGTGATAGTTTTGAAAACGAGATTTAAGTACTAGTTGGATAAGCGGCGTTCTAGAGACAGGCAGACGTGTGTGTCGGGCTAGCCCCGCATGCACTGCACGATTTGCGGTCTAGAAAATTCAGCCCGGCACGCGCACGTTTATAAAATGTGTGCGTGCCCAAAAATGCATGTTTTTTAAACTTGCGTGCCTAGCACAACACGCATAAAAATGTGTCGTATCGGGCCAGCCTGCGTGCAAATGGATCACGCATATTTGTACGTTTTTAATTTTTTAATTTTTTTTGACTATTTAATAAAAATAATAGTGTAATTTAAATGATTTTTTTTAAAAAAAAATATGATGTGGGTTGGCTCGCACCGCACGGCATACACGGTTTGCGGGATTTTTAAGCTCGCTCTGCACACGCACATTTTGTAAAAGGGGCGGACATTATACGCATGTTTTCTAAAGAAATTTTTTTTGGGCGCGCATGCACATTTTAATGCAAGCTATTTACGCACATTTACACTTTTTTTCGCGCGTGCCATGCCTAACCCGTTTGTACGTATACGTTTGGTTGTCTCTACGACAGTGACGTGGCCATGGCAGCTCGGTTTCCGTCTTGGCTGTGAAGTTGTCATCGCGGCCATTCATCCGCCAAGAACTCATTCGCACAGACACACACCTTTAGACTTCAGTATTCTCCACGGCTCAATCTCGTGACCTAACCTTTCTAGAACGTTTCGAAGATCCATGATTAAATTGGAAATGCTACCCTTACATGGGACTCTCTCTTTCCCTGTGTGGAAAACAATAGTCTTATAAATATCGTTTATTGTATGCTATCTCAAACTATTTGGCTTTAAGATTTTTTCTTAGATCGAATTGATTCCATTCCCCGAACTTTCGAGCATTTTAGACTCGTTGGCCTCAACCGTTTGCACCAAGGATTCAGCTACAAAAAGGAACACGAGTGCTCACCATTTTATATTAACGAGAAAGATTTGATCAGAAGGTTGCCACTCTCGCAGTTGATCCACGTGGAGCTGGATATCTGATACAGATGTGGCGCTGCGTTGCGAGAGGTCTCCGAGTTCCAACACAGGGACGGACGACGGCCGCTGACTCGGTTCGCCGACAGCTATCAACTCAATCTGTATGTTGCATCCATCTCTCTCATATTTTTCCCCCGACTTATTATTCATTATTTATCTATTCCATCATGGCATGTTCTTTCTGGGTGGAACATCTGGGATTTCGGCGTTCAAAATTAGTATTATATTCCTACTCTTTTATGAATTTGGGTATTTTAGGTTGGTTCGCTGTTTGTTGAGGTGCGTGTTTTTGTATTATTGGTGGATTTGGGCTTTGGAAAATCTTATCGTCGACTGTGGAATGCTAAATTTTTTTGTGCAACTGTTTGTGTCATAAAATATTGGTTTGGAACAGAATGGGGGAGCACCGGCTTACACAGTGGTCGATCACACCTATGATGCCGTGGTGGTGGGAGCAGGAGGTGCAGGGCTGAGAGCAGCCATAGGTTTATCAGAGCATGGATTCAACACAGCTTGCATTACCAAGCTATTTCCTACTCGCTCCCACACGGTCGCTGCACAGGTGAGGGAAAGGTTTCTTGATTTTTTTTCTTTGGATTTGGTTATTACATTTTCAGTGAGCCAGTATATTATCACAGCGTAATTTTTTTTCATCGTTTTTCTTTTGTATAATGTTATATGTTTCCAATAGTTAAAATAATGTCTTTGCTGCCTATGGAGTGAGGGAATGACATTATTTGAATTACTGTTGGTATGTTCAGAGAATTGGTGTGATTATGTTATTAAAGTTCAGTTGCCACTATGTAATCTCATTGTTCCTATCGAGGGTGGTCTCATTTCATTCCTTTCTTGCTTATTTGAATTGAATTTAGGAACTAACTTTTCAGTACTGCTTTGTTTCCATCTCGCATTCCTTGAACGTTTTTGGATAATGAAATGAAAACTTTTTTAGATAGAACACTGCCTGAAAATTAAATTGATCTTACATTTTCTTACTCATTTTTCTTTCTTTCCCATGTACCATCTTTCTTGCCAAATGCTCATTGTAAATACATCGTAAAAATGGAGGGTCTTGGTGACAGTTGTTTAATCTAAAGAACTATTTATTTAGTCAATTAACCTAACAATCCATAAAGAGAGATTTCAGGAGGTACTTTCCATACAGTGTAATGATCTGAAGTCATTCCATTATTGCAGGCTTTTAAACTGCTCAAGCTGTTTATGCCTTTAATAACAAGCTCACAAATCCTTGCTGTCCAACTGTTGCAATTTGGAATAACTGATTTCAAATCCAGATCTAAAGATAGTTCAATCCATTGAATATCCACTGTTGTTTCCATTGTTTCTGAAATCATTCTAAGCTGAAACGATTCCCAAATTCCGAGTACTTAAGAAGAATATTATATATATATATATATATATATTGTTTTCAACTCGATGCTGGTATGGTAATTGTTGGTTTTCAAGTTGGAAGTTTTGTACTGTTTCATTTTGGGTTATTGTCTTGCACCCCACAAATTATTGGTAATTGAAAATCTGGATGTATGTACTCTCTTTGAAGTCCATTTCACTGCATTCGTTGACGTGTGTTATTGGACTTCTTGCAGGGGGGAATAAATGCTGCATTGGGAAACATGACAGAGGATGATTGGAGGTGGCACATGTATGACACAGTAAAAGGAAGTGATTGGCTAGGTACAGAGTTCTCCCTGTAAAACTCTTGAGTCCAAGCATCGTTCCTCATAAACAGTATTGTGTCCTCATTGATTGCTTTGTACTTCATACTTAATTAACAATCTAGTTCCATTGTTTCATGAAATAATTGCTTCAATTCCCAGGGCGCTATAAACTAAGTTGAGATAGATCCATTACTGGCTCCCAGCGTGGGCCATAAATAAGTCACAATAGCAACATAGATAATGACATGGTAATCTTAGTGGATATGTATTGCATGACATGGTTGAGCTTGCAGATTCTCAGCTAAACCTCGTATACCGGGAAGAGTAAGGGGTGGGGGGTATCTGAGTAATGCTTTGGATTGTGACATACATTTGATTGTATATTGGTAAAATACACACTAAAGATCAGAAGTAAAAAGGATATTTTTTATATATACATGCGCATAAATATACTTATATATTTTATGATTCTATGGTTGAATTGTGTTCCTTCAGGGGATCAGGATGCCATCCAGTACATGTGTAGGGAAGCACCAAAAGCAGTTATAGAACTGGAGAATTATGGGCTACCATTCTCCAGAACTGAAGATGGCAAGATCTATCAACGTGCATTTGGCGGCCAAAGCTTGAATTT
>JAOWBN010243164.1:0-23778 GCA_028565015.1 Pinguicula moranensis | reverse complement strand
CCCACCGCTTTTGCCCTTCCCATCTTGCTAAGGGCCCCCTTCACCTCCGCTGTCGATATTCGTCTAACAAAGCAACGTTTTGTTGGTTGATGTGCCAACTCCCCACCCCCTAAACTGCTACCATACTCCTGCGCCTCATTAAACAACTGACTAAAGTATCGTTCCCACCTCTCTCTAATCTTCATCTCTGACAAAATAGTGTTCCCTTCCTCATTATTTATATACTTAATAGTATCTCTCTTAAAAAGAATCAAACCTCGAATTTGGTTCCAAGGCAAAAAAAAAATCAGAAAACTACTGATTGTAAATGGATATTTAGACTAAAAGAGGGAGTTTTGCCTTCTGATTTTAGTTTGTTTAAAGCTAGAGTTAGCTAAAGGATTTTTTCTCAAAAGGATGGGATTAACTATACTGAATTTTTTTTCCCTGTTGTGAAATATACTATCAGGATTATGCTTCCGTATGTTGCTTGCCTTGATCTTGAAATTGAACAACTTGTTAAAACTGCATTTTCAAATGGGGAGTTGGAAGAAAGATTTGATGGAATAGCCTTTTTTTTTTATCATACTCAACCTGACTCAGTTTGTCTTTTGAAAAAAATCTTTGTATGGTTTAAAATAGGCCCTTAGGCAGTGGTATAAAAGATTTGACTCATTCATGATGAATTTAGAATTTAGAATTTAGAAAAGTAGTTATGATTCATGTGTGTACTTCATGCATTCTGTTGGTTTCTCTATGTTTTTACTACCATATGTGGATGACATCCTTTTGATAAGGAAGCCTAGATTTGAGATTGAAAAATTCAAAGTATGCCTTAAGTTCTTAGTTTGAAATGAAGAATTTGGGTGAAGCTAAAAAGATACTAGGTATGGAAATTGTTAGAAACAGGGAGTAAGGAACTTTCAAATTGCATCAATCTTCCTAGATGCAAAAGTTATTTAAAATGTTTCTATTAAACAAGTGCAAATATGTTTCTTTGCTCATTGCAACACACTTCAAACTGTCTAAGGATCAGTGTCCTACTAGTTTGTCTGAAATTGATAAAATGGATAAAATACCTTATGCTAACTTACTTGGTTCTTTGATGTACGCGATGGTTAGCACTAGGTCTGACATTGGATTTTTTTTTTTATTAAGTAGGTTTATGTCAAACTTGGATTTGAACATTAGAATGTTTTGAAGTGGACTATGAGGTAATTGATTGGTACTTTTGATTTAGGAATGTATTTTCAAAAGAGGATCTCTACTTTAAGTATTTATAGTTGTGGATGGTGACTTTGCTGGAGATTTTGACTCTAGAAAGTCTACTTCCAGTCACTATTTTCTATTATGTGGAAACAATGTTAGTTGGAATTCCCAACTTCAACTAGTGATGGCTTTGTCCGCTACTGAACCTGAATATATTGTTTTGGTAGATTCGTTTAAAGAGAAATAGATTAAAACAACATATTTGAGTCAATTAAGCCACTTTATCTTTATTATCTTCACTAGCATCCTCAAAGTGTTGCCAAACTTCATAGCATTTTTATCTTTCTCTTTTTCTTTGGAGCTGATGAACTTTGGCTATTAGTGGGTATTATGGGTATCTCTAATAAATTTTCTTCCATTTCGTTATCTGAGAGAGAGTCTCTTCTTATGCTTTTTCATGATGAGTAAAACTGATTGATGAGGCTGGTAGTTTTCCTTTTCCATGACGTTGATTCATCTTTCTATATATATTCATGCAATGACACAGTTAAAGAAGTTAAGAAGTCAATATCAATATTTTAAAAAATCCAGCTAACAATATTGATGAAACAAATAAAGATGTAAGAGAAATTGTACCATGAGTATACATAAAATAGGTTTTCAAACACAGAGGTTCAGTCTATGAAAAGATCAAAGAAACAATTCTAAGAAACCTACTAATAGAACAAGACAACAAGCAGAATATTTCAAAGATCATAGAGTGTAGTTTTAGCTACTGCTGAGATTGATTTCTTAGATAATGCGGGTTTGTATCTGATTATGGAGTTATGGTAGTTTTCTGGAATCTATCGGATTTATTTTTTGAGCTTTATATGCTATTCTAATGGAGCAACTTGACAAGGAGAATTCTCATGGGAGCAGGAATTACAACAATTCACATTTCATGGTTAGGAGATCACCTAAAGCTCTCTTTCAACTTTCCCCTATAATAACTCATAAAGTTCTATATCAAGAAACCAACTTGATATATTATAAGCTAGAAAACAAGAAAACCATGGAGAAACAAAGAGGCCCTTTCATGACCATGGAGAAACAAAAATACCAGATATGTAGCAATATCAGCAGCACCCAATTTGCACGCAAAATATTTTCTAGTTCTGCTTCTACAAACGACAAGACATATCATATCATAATGAACAATAAATCTAATTGCATGCTTCATCCCTCGTACAATAGAATAACTGAAACTAGCATAGAATGTTTCGAAGATAGGATCAAAAACCTTAATCTCTTACTTTGTTTTGTACAACTTACAAGGCTTTAAATAGGTAAAGTATACACTTGTTGAACTGTTGGACAAATACTGTTTATGAATTCAGCCGAATGATCCCGGATTTGTGGAGATGGTTGATCTTTGGCATTTATGGTGATCTTTGGCATTTATTGTGTCCACTATCTTTTAACACTCTCCCTCAACTTGGATTGGAGGGTCTTCAATTCCCAACTTGGATAGTGTTTTGGAGAATGCTTGACTTGACACTGCTTTGGTTAGAATGTCTGCAAGTTGATCTTCAGATATGAGGAATGGCAGACTCACAATTTTCACATCGATTTTTTCTTTTATGAAATGTCGATCGATCTCAACATGTTTATCTCGGTCGTGTTGTACTGGGTTCTCTGATATACTGATCGCAGCCTTATTATCACATCTCAGTGGACACGCTCCGGACACTTGTCATCCTATCTCAGCTAATAGTTTCTTTAGCAATATAATTTGGGTTAGTCCCCAAACGACCCCTCGAAATTCAGCTTCTGCATTTGATAGTGCTACAATCTTATGTTTCTTACTTCTCCAAGTCACAAGATTCCCTCCTACGAGATAAAATAGCCTGCTGTAGATCTTTGATCAATTGGACTCCCAACACAATCGGCATCAATATATCCCACAATGTCCAGGTGCTCATTTTTCTTGAAGTTTATTCCTCTTCTTGGTGTTCCTTTCAGATAGCAGATAATCCCCAGTGTTGCATCCATGTGATCTTGTTGTGGACTATGCATGAACTGACTCACAACTCCAACTACATAGGCTATGTCTTGTCTAGTGTGAGCTAGATAGATCAATTTTCCTACTAGACGTTGGTACCTTTCTTTGTTAGCAAGAGGAGTTCCTTCAATCATTTGTAGTTTGTGATTTACCATAGCTGGAGTGTCTGCTGGCTTGCAATCCATAAGCCATGTTTCTACAAGTAGATCAAGAACATATTTTTTTTTGTGATATGAAAATTACTTCTTTTGATCCTTGAACCTCTATATCCAAGAAGTATTTTAGCTCTCCTAGATCTTTCATCTCAAATTTTCTGAACAAATTTTCTTGAAGATATGTCATTTCTACAGTGTCATTCACATAAATAATCAGGCAGGTCATCAGCTTTCCATTCCTTTTGAGAAATAGGGTGTGGTCCGAGTTGCTCTGTTTATATCCATATTTCTTCATCGCCAGTGTAAGTCATCCAAACTATGCTCTTGGAGACTATTTCAGTCCATACATGGCCCTTTTTAGTCTGCACACTTCATTATTCTGGAAATTTTTTGAGAAACCTGGTGGAGTTGCCATGTATACTTCTTCTCTGAGGTCTCGATGAACGAACACATTTTTGACATCAAATTGGCGAAGTGGCCAATCTAGGTTTGCAGTAACTGAAACAAGACTTGTATGGTATTGATTTTTGTGACAGGAGAGAATGACCCAGAGTAGTCGATTCCATAAGTCTGTGTATATCCTTTAGCCACCAGCCTTGCCTTATGGCGTTCAATTGTTCCATCAGAATTATACTTTATTGTGAACACTCACTTGCATCCTATGGGGCGTTTTCCAATGGGTAGTTCACATTTTTTCCCAAGTATCATTCTTTTACAGAGCTAGCATCTCAGTTTCCATAGCACATACCCTTTCTCTTACCTGTTGGGCTTCCTCGACTGTCCTTGGTATCTCAGTACTATCTGATTCTCTCCCATTGACTAGAATAGCCACTGGATATTTTGACACACGTGGCTCATATTCTGGTATATACCTCTTAGGGGTACCCCTCAACTACTCCTGGAAGGTAAAGTGCATCTATCTTGTGATTCATCCACCCCTGTTTCCATGGCTGCATCAGAGTAAATTGTAGCAGAAGTATTATCAGAATGAAGTTCTTGGGAAGGTTGAGTTACCTTAGGATCTTCAGACGAAGAGACCAATGGGTGATCTTATGGTAGTGAGTCATGTTCTATGTGGATTGGTGCAAATTTTACAGTGTCTTCAGAGTGGTGTAGCGGACCAAGTGTGGGCCCAAGTTCAAGACTAATCAACCAATTCATCGGATCATGGTTACATTTATTCCCCCGACCAATGGATTGGGTAACGTAGTATTCTGTTTCGAGAAAGTTGCAATTCATGGTGGTATACATGTGGCCAGTATTTGGATTGAGGCATCTATATCCCTTTTGTGAACACCATATCCTACTAGGATATGCTTGATGGCACAGGGATCAAGTTTAGTTCGATCAAGTTTGGGTATGTGGACAAAGACCGAGCATCCAAAATTATTGGTTGTAATGACAAGGATGAAGGTACTTTAGTATGGGTAGATAGTACGTGGAGAGGTGTCATATTTTCAAGAATATTTGCAGGAAGACGGTTGATCAAATAAATAGCAGTGGCTGCAGCTTCAGACCAATCATAATGGCTCTAGTGATTTCTAGGATAATTCATTTTTTTTCTCTCAGCCACTCCAATTTGTTCTGGTATATATGGGCAAGTGTTTTGATGGATGGGGCCTTTCTGTTGAAAAAATGTGCTCATAGAGTGGTTGACATATTCGTCCCCCTCGTTATCAGATCAAAGGACTTGAATTTTTTCTGGAATGTGGTACCAACTAAAGTATAGAAATCAACAAACCTATTAGATACTTCAAATTTATTTTAAAGAAAATATACCCACGTCATTCGAGAGCAATCATCGATAAAGAGTAGAAAATATCGAAAACCACAACCGTAAACATCAGAATGGACTAGTGAAAATAATTCCTTGGTTCGAGAGTCAGAGGAGCAAAATGATTGTCTGTGACTCTTAGCTATGCAACAAGTATCACACAAAATAGTGTTCTGCTTTCTAAATAAATTAGGGAATAACATTTTGAGATAACCATGTGAGGCATGTCCCAATCGACGGTGCCATAGCCAAAGTTGTCTGTGAATTATCCCATGTGTCAACATTGCGGTCCCATGTCGAGCTACGTCATCCACATAGTACAATCCTCCCTACTCAGTGCCACGCCCAATGATCGCCTTCGTCCGAATATCCTGTAGAAGGAAAAATATAGGGTACATGAGAGCAGTACAGTTTAGTTCCTTTGTCACATGGCTAATTGATAGTAACTTGCATGAAAGTACAGGAACAAATAAGCAATTTTGTAATTTCAATGTGGGAGAGAGCTCAATTGTTTCGGTGCCCTTCACATGACTCACACCACCGTTGTCTGTCTGGATTTTCGTCGTCCGTGGTTTGGTTACGCTGGTGATGTCTGATGGGTCATTAGTCATGGTGTCTGCGGCGCCACAATCAAACAACCACCAAGATGAGGGTAGATTGCGGGGCTCATGGACAGAGCATGCCACGAGAGATTATGAATCAAAACAGTCGGGAGTGAATTATCGAGGGTTGGATAAATTTTTTGGAGTCTGCTGTAATTTTTTCAAAAGTTTGGGTTTGGTTTTTGTAATTTTGATAGCCTAAGGTTTTTTTGGTAATATTTTGGGAGTTTTGGGTATGTGTGGAGATTTTCCAAAAATCAAGGGGTTGGGTTTTATTTCGTGGAAATAGTGGGCTAAGTGAATAATATATATGTCTTGAGTGGGTATTTCAGGGAATCTGATGGACGTACATCGGATTTCGGAAAATTCGAGGATTGTTTTGGAGATTTGTGGAAGTTTGGGAGTTTAGTTGCAAATCTGGCCGAAGATTCAACAGTTATGAGATAGTTGCCATCTCGGTTCCCGTGGCTGCGTCTCTCGATGTTCGTCTCTTGACATTCAATTCTCTCGGGACCCTATGAGGAGTTGAAGTGGCTCCTTTCTTGATCACTTCCTTCCCGTGTTTGAGATGTATCGTGAATCATCCCTGAGAAATCTCGAAACACCGCTGAGAAAGCCTTTTCACCCCTGTATTCTTGGAATCTTTTCGAGTTTTTCTATGTGGCGAACACATAAGAATTCTGAGATTTCATACCTCCCTCCGTGTGGTCGCTGGGGACGTTGCATTTCATAGTGACGATAGCACCGAAACTAGGGGCATCGTGGGTCCAATCGCTACCGACGTGGATGGCTACGTCTGTGTCACCCACGGTCGTGGCCACCATGCCGCCCTTTGCTTCCTTTCATTTCTATCCATCTTCATCAAGGTAACCCACCCATTTGTAGCATTTTCGATAGCGTGCCCATATTTACCACACTCTTTGCACTCCAGCCGCACCGGGTATCAAACCCCCCGGTAACACTTTTCAGTTGCATGTCCGGATTTACCACACTCTTGGCACACGAGTTTTGTTTAGTCTTCTTCACCATCTCGGAATGATGACTTCACCAAATTTTTGGCCGGAGCTGAGCAAGTTTTGGACAAGAAGTTGCTTCCTGATGAAGAGTCACCATCACCGTATCTTACCGGATTTAATATTCCTTGGCGAGTAGACTCCCGGCGGAGGGTGGCGTAAGCCGCGTCGACTGAGGGAAGTGGATCCTCTTTGAGGAGATCGCGTTTCACCGCATCGTGACTCTCGTTAATTGCCACCAAGAATTGAAATAATCGGGTTTCCTGACAAAGCCGGTTGTATGTGGCTATATCCGGGGTGATGTCATCGGGTTCAGCTTCCTTCTCTCTCTCTCTCTCTCAAGATTCTCTGGAACGTATTGTATGATTGTTCCAACGTTCCGTGCCCTTGCTCTTGACTGTTTGCTTTGACTGTTAGATCAAAATTTGAAGGGAGTCCCCTTCACTTGTATATGTCATGGCGAGTCCTTCCCATAAGTCTTTGTCCATAGGGTACTCTACGAATTTTTTGACTAGGTCACCTTCATTTGTGTCTAGAATCCATGAAAAAATCATTAGATCCATCTATTCCCATATGCGGTATTCTGGATTGGAGTTTGACAGTGCCGGTGACATGCCTGTAATACGGCTTAGTCTCCCCCTTCCTCCTATTGCAACCAGCATCAATCTGGACCATAAGGAGTAATTGTGGTCGTTGAGTTTGAAGAAGATTTGGAGTTGGTAATTTTCAGACGGATGTATTTGTTTGAGTTAGAGAGAGGCATCCGGTCCGGGCTAAATGAATTCGTAACTACAACCTGAGGAAGTGCGGGATGAAGAAACCCTCACCTCAAAAAAAACTACGGGATGAAATGAAATTAGTAAAGTCGATCGATTCGATTGTTTACTTGTTTAATGTTTTTCAAATAGATGAAACGACGTCATTTCAATAATAAACGAAACGACATCGTTTCAATAATCGGCAACTTAGAAAAATTAATCAGAATTCAAAATTTTATGAATTCCGAACAGTAATTCCAATCCTGATCCGAATTGAATTCAAAACCAGTACACAGTTTTGAATCCGATCCAAATTTTTGAATTGGATTTTGAGTTTGGAATTCAAAATTTAGTGATGTTCGAAATTCAAAATTTCTTGATTTCGAACATCAATTGCCCACCCCTAAATCTTGTGCTCCATGAAAGAATTAAGCATATAGATGTAAAATTTCATTTTATTCGGAGGTTCTTTCTGAAAATGCGGTCAAACTTGAGAAAATTTCTACTAATGATAATGTTACTGATTTTGGTATTAAAGTGGTTAATCCAAAGTAAATTTCAGGCTTTCCTGAAATTACTTGGAATGAATTAAATTTGTTTTGTAGCGATTGTAAGTGATGAGGGACTTTGGTTCTTGTAACTTGTGATATGCTCCTTGGAGTTTTAGTAACTTCAAGTTGGAGAATGTTAAAAAATGAAATTATCAAAAATGCCCTTTTTAAGTGATTTAATCTAAGCCATTCTTTATTTCTGATCTTGTGACTCAGAATGTGGCATGTGTCTTCATCCTGGCTATTGATTATAATTGTTGATCCGATGTTTGGCAATTGATCATGTATGTTTTAATTTGTACTGTCCATTTTTATTAAAATCCTACGGCCAATGTGTATTCGTACCTATACTGATATGATGAGATCTGACAATTGATGGTGGGTTTGAGCTGATGGTAGATAGTGAAGGCACCATTTCAACTTCTGTGATTAATCCAAGTTGTCTGCGTCATGTCTGATCCTATGGTGGGAAATAGGTAGTTTCCTCGGGAGTTGGAGTGCAAAGTTTGAGATGATATGTGATGTCTGCCTTCTGTCACATAATGTGGGTACAAGTAAGAAGTGAAATCTTTAGATTTGAGCCATTTGATTGAGTTAGTGGAATCTAACAATGATAATGTGACTTATCAAATATTCATTAAGGGTCCTTCGATGAATTCATTTCAACGGCTGAGATTCAAGATACGCAAAAACCTCGTCGACGTCACAACACACATTTTCATTTTTCTCGATTTCGGTTTCTAAGCAACTGTATTCCATTTTCTCATGTTTTCATCTTTGTACTTGCTCTCGTGAAACTTTTGGTTTCCGATTGCATTTGAGGGTTGATTTTGGCCATTGGAGATCTGTTCTTGTGACTTGTTGTCACATTGAGATACGTTATTGTGACCTGTTATCAAGTTGAGATATGGTGCTTGCTTGCCGTAGTTTTTGAGCCTTTGTGGGAGGTTGGGTTGCTCGTGAGATTTGTACTTGGAGACCGTATTTAGAGTTTTTTTTGAAGTATTATAAGCTACAAGAGCATCCGGTTATGAAGCTCAACATTGACTAGTGGGAATCTAAATATCCAGTGAACCATAGCCTTTACATAGTCTCTTAATTATGTTTTTCTGAAATTTTTCTTCATTAAAAAATTTATTTTAAAATAGTAATCGTGTGCTGAGTGTAAGTAAGATCCAAAAATGAAATCCTGACACAAATCATCAACATTACTTGATTGGAAAGCTCATTGGCTTTTTTTTTTCTATCGAATATAAGCCTGAAAAAGAAAATACGGCAGTTGATGCCCTATCCATATTACATGGAGAAGAGGAAGGTATGAACTTCAAATTTTAAGTTCGAATTCCAATAATTCTGGATAACATTCCACGGGCACTATCTGTTTATCCAGAGATCATGAAAATGAAGTCTCAATACATGGAGGGAATGTCGGCCAACGAGTGGACTTTGGAGGATGATTTTTTTTTTGTGTGTGTCAATGGCAAAATCTATATCCGTAAGCACTCCTCAATTAAGCAATTAGTTCTTGAAGTAATACACAACAGCTACCACGGGGGTTGTTGGTTTCGGTATAACATTAGATAATAATCTCATTGAAATGAAAATTCATATTTAGGCTCAAGGATTTAATACTAAATGCTAAAGAAGCCTAAACAAGCAATTAATCTAATCTATTAGGGATCTTGGTACCCATGCTCTCAATTCAAATATGTATATCCATACATACGATTACAAGGATATAAGATAAGGAATTAGATTCGTTGCCCTTGTAGACCTCCATCAATCCTCACAAACTTCCTTCTTCAAATCAACTTCGAAACCACCAAGATTTCCGAGCTATCCTTGGACTACACTATGAGATGGTGAATTTCTTTTGTAATCCCAAAATATTATATAAGGCATGCCCCAAAAGACTATCTTTTTGGTAGTTTTGATGTCAAAATATGAACAAAGATCTAATGGAAGAAAAAAAAACTCTCTTTTTTTCTCTCTACCCAAATTCAGTCGCCGACCCCAAACAAAAAAACCATGAGTTTTCTTTTTCTTTTGATTGAATGAAATTGTGTGTTGTGGATAAGGGGATTGCCTTGTATTTGTAGTGAGAAAAAAGGACTTGAGTCCTAGTTTAATTGTGGAATAAGTTAGCACAATTAAATATTTATTGAATCAACTCCTTGACCAATTAGGACTTCTACCTTAATTAGTATTATTTTAATTAAATTAAATTTAATTAATCCATGTTGGGCTCTTAATTCAATTTCATTTAATTAAACGGAATGAAATTTTAACTATAATTCTAATTATAATTACATGGACTCTTCAATTAACAACTTAATCATAAGCCCAAATTAGACTTTCTAATTTATGAAAAAATAATATCTTGAATTATTGAACTTAGATTTCTTAGAAAATCATGAACACAAATTAGGACTCGGACAATCTAGACTTTTTGAAAGGGTGCCTTGCATGAAGGCGTTCAGAAGTGTTGCATGCTAGGCTTGGAGCAGGGCCCTCGGCATGCCCCTCCTCACCACCGGCCAGTGTGTGAAACACTTCTGAACACCCTCATGCAAGGCATCCGTGCATCCAATGCAGTGCTGCATTGGGTTGGTAGGGCTCAATCGTGTAGATTGCTCCACACGATATTGTACCTTGCCAACACCCATTGGGCGTTGACGCGAGCTGCAAGCACATTGCACGCACCACCAGCACTTCATGGTGCCCTCTCCGCATGCACGCAATGCACGGATCTTGACCAAGGACTAGTCTAGCGCTAAGGCATGTAGAGTGCCATGGTTGCCTAGCTGAGGTTGGCATGGCGTGTGCGCAAGTTCCATGCCTTGTGTTGCACTTGCACATTTTGAGCTTGCTCCGCAAGTACGCCACGTGTGCTCGGTAAGGCTCAACCTGGCGCCAAGGCACACAAGATGTCGTGGTTGCCTAGTTGGGGCTGCCACAGCTCGCGTTAGCACGTGAGGCTCTGTGCCATATCCGCGCCCCCGCTAGGGCGGATGTGCAGGCATTGTGCCCTTGTGTTGTTTGCATAGGACTCCTCGCAAGCGATGCCTCCATTTTTGCTTGTGCTTCATTTTATCAAAATGATCGTTTTATTTTCCAATTTTTTCATAAACTTCTCATCATAATGTGTCTAATTCTTATGATTAATTGCAAACAAAGTACTACATTCTTTGTAGGCCAGTTCGGGCCCAATGGACCCATAGAGTAAGCTCCAAACAGATTAATCATCGAGCATAAAATTATTTTACCGAGTCACTAATTGTTTAGCTTTCTGAATATACCACTATAAGCATGAGGTTGAACTCTCATTTTATATGGACTTTCTTACTCGAAAATTATTTTAGGAGTGTCCATTGATATAGTTATTGTGTATAAACTATCCTTCACTCAAGGTTTACAAATAGGTCTAGGTCTAATGTCCATTAACCCACCTAAATGATCTTGCACCATGAGTACCATGCATTCTCCTTATTGAACCTTCATTTGTGGATGAACGCTCTCATTCAAGTACTGAATAAACCCCTCATGGGAACTATGATTCAACAATCACCTCTATAGGGCAATGCGAGGTGTGAATTATATCTTGTACCCATGATTCCCAATTATCCACTTCATTTGGCTTCAGAGGTGCAAGGGATTGGACTTGTGCGATTACAACAAGATCTTACCGAACAAGTCAAAGAATCAAACGTCATGGGCCATTCAAGGCACTCAAGATTTAGATAGTTTATACATCATCTTTGTGATGTGATATAAGTTTCTTTGGTTAGCAAAGATTAAAGATCTCATTATCACATCTCTATTAGTATATGTAAAACTCTTTTCTACATATATGAGTCTCCATCTAGGCGACGCTATGCCAATGACCTGGATCAGCCAATTCCTTCACAAGGATTTTTGAACAACTCCAATTGTCATATAAAGTCTTGAAATGTCAACTCATATCTTTCTAAAACTTAATCTGTATGAACACAGACTTGGTTTTATATTATAAATCTTGAAGTCCAATCCTCCTACAAAACACCTCTTGCTGGACAGTTAAGGTACTTCTATTGCAATCATGGAACTTCATTAATATTTAATTTTATATCCACACATAATATAAATGTATAAGTCGAATCAATAACAGGTTTCTATTTTTTCCATTCTCCATTTTACAATTATTCTTAATAAACCAACAACTTCATTTTCAATTCATTCTGCCTACAATGTTTTGTCCATCTGGCTTTTATAGATGAAGCCTTCAGCAAGAATAAGTACGGCAGGTTCACCAAAAGCAAGCAGAATTTTTGGGAAGGAAAACAAACAAGAAGTAATACTGCTCATAAATCTTTGAAAGGAAAAAATAGAAGAGGTAATGCTATTGCCCTCCTACTGAAGGTGCCAGAATGTTGGTAAAGTCTAGCGTTAGCTGCGTCTTCAATGCCCAGAATGTGTTCCCTTTTGCTTGATGGATTTAGTGCCATTAATGCACCTCGAGAAGTTGTCAACATTTGATGATATCTTGCGATACATCAGTATCCCCGGGTGAAGAAGAATTCGTGCTCGAATTCTCGTGGATATCGTTGTCAAAATGATCATCAAAATAGGGAAATGGATGCTTGACATGAGGAATGCACATGAAGTAGTATGCCCATCCGAGAAAGCTTGGAAGGCTTGAGCAACACTAGAATCCCTAGCAATGTAGTGGGCCTTTTCCTTGGGAGCATTATTTTCTCTACTTTCACGTCCTCATGGATCGACAAAGTGACATCACCACCATCATTCACCTTGAAATTTAAATTCTCATTTGTCCGGGGGGTTTCACCATTCAAAGACTGAAGGATAATGAGTGGCAACTTCCCTTGAGGATGAATATTTGTTACGCATTCTTGGAAGTCATCGAGGATAGGGCCTAGTTAGCTGTGTACATACATTTGGCCACGAATATTGGTGGCAGTGCCTCTTTCACATACATCGCCAATATTTTGACATTGCTATGGCATCGTTTGAGAAATATAGCCTCGAGAGGAAGTAAACCAACCGAGATGCAACTTCCTCTTCAACTTTAAGGACCTCATCTTCGACGTCGACTGCATATTCATCGAATATTGGTTAACCTTCGTACCCCAAAAACAAATCTTCATCGTATTCTTTGTATTTGGTGAAGAATAGACGTGTGCACTCATTGATGGGTGCATTGAGGCACCACTAATGGGTGCATCGAGCTATGGAATCGTAGAAGAAGCATTGCACGTGCACTTTCATTTTTGTTGATTCGAGGCTCCGCTGAGCATCCTAGAACAAGGGGCTGCATCTTGATTCAAAGAAGGGCGCTTCTCCATCTCTGTGTGGCTGCTGGCCATGGCCAGGGGCCGAAAAATGGGCACTAACACGTCATTGTTTCTATAGAGTTAACGTTTATCCTTCAGTCTTGAAGGGTTGTCACACACTTCAGTTCACTGACTGAAGATGCAGTATTGACAAAGAGAAAGTCAAACAATAGTTTACGGCTAAATTCCTTTTTCTCCAAAATTATGTTTTCCCATTCGCCAATCAAATGGCTTTATACATGCGCACTTGGTGCCAATTTCTATGTACATTGTAATGACTAATCTACTTAATTGATGAACAAGAAAGCGTGGTTGCATCTCTTTAAGTAGAGGAGTGATTTGCCACTGTTCGATTATAACCAATCTCGCGATCAGGATATGAACTGTACTTCACTTCATTCATTCGGGTAATGCCATTGCTGCAGGTTGCTTCTGATAATACTTCTAAGGATGATTGATCAACATCAAGATGCGGCGTATTTGTGCCATCATCAGATTTCATGTTCCGCATCTTCAACACCCCCCTCAAGAGGAGCATTTCAAAGGCTCATCTTGGATAATAAAGACAGAAAAGATCCCATAGGAAGGCTTTTGGTAAGCGAATCAGCTGGTTGCTGCGATGAAGGGATATGAGAAGGAAGGATAACGCCAGCCTTATACCGGTCCCTACCACATGACAATCTATTTCAATGTGCTTGGTCTGCTTGTGAAAGACCGGGTTGGCAGTAATGGCGATGTCAGCCTTACTGTCACAAAATAGTGGCACAGGCAAACGAATGGGCAGCTGATATTCTTTGAGCATATAAGTCACCCACTGAATTTCTCATACAACGGCAACCATGGATCGATAGTCTACTTCAGCAAATGAATTGGATAAGGTAGCTTGTTTTTTTGACTTCCAGGATATCAAACTATCACCAAGGAAAACTCAAAATCCAGTTAGGGAGTGGCGTGTGGACTTATATGATCCCAAATCTGCATCACAGTAGGCCCGTAGCTGGATGGAGGAAGTAGCTGGATAGAATAGCCCCAAATCTCTGTGACCGGTAAGGTAACGCAGTAAGTGTGTAGCAGCCGTCCAATGTGACTGATGTGGAGCATGGACAAACTGACTTAATTGTTGGACAACAAAGGTGATGTCCGGACGCGTATAGTTAAGGTACAAAAGTCTTCCAACCAATCTTCAGAATTTTCCCGGATTGTGATACAGTGGGGATGGATCAGCGTCTATGGCATCAAATTTAACCCATAAGGTAAAGGAGTATGTGCAACATGGAATCAATGTAGCCAGAGTCACATAGCAATTCAGTGACATATTTGTGTTGACTTATGTACAGCCTGTCTGTAGATCTAACTAGCTCCATTCTGAAGAAGTAATGTGCTTAACCTAGATCACGGATTGTAAAAGTTTGATGAAGGTAAGCCTTGACCTTGGATATTTGTCTAAGGTCAATACCTATTAACAGAATGTCGTCCACATAAACCAGCAAATAAAGCTGGTATGTAGGTTGATTTAGAGAGAAAAAAACAAGGATCATGAGTGGACTGCCGAAATCCATAATCATGTAGTTTATTAGTAAACTTGATGCTCCATTGGTGGGAGGATTGCTTTAAGCCGTACAATGATTTTTTAAGCAAAACATACTTCACCCTTCTCCGCCTTTGAGTATCCAAGTGGAGGGTGCATGAAGATTTCTTCATCAAGACATCCATGAAGAAAAGTATTGGTCACATCCAACTGATGAATGGCCAATCCTTGGATGCAGCCACGGCCAATAACAACCTCACAGTTACTACCTTCGCAACCGGGCTAAAAATTTCAACAAAATCTTGTCCTTCTTGTTGCGTGTACCCCTTTGCCACTAGACGTGCCTTGTATATGTCAATGGACCCATTTGTCTTACACTTAATCTTATGAATTCACTTGCACCCGATCGCCCTTTTTCGTGGCAGCATACTGGTCAATATCCATGTGTGGTTGGATTCCAGGGCCTGTAATTCAGTGTTCATGGCCTTGATCCAATTGGCATCTTGTTTGGCTTGATTATAGTGCTTAGGTTCATGAACCATAGACAAGTTAGCAATGAACTCATCATGTGCATCGTTAAAAGCATAAGCTGAATGAGAAGGTGGGGGTTGATCAAGTGACTTTGATTTGCAGGAGAAATAGGTAACATAGTCCTTAAGCAGCACAGATGGTTGCTTGATTCTTTGACTTTGCCTAACTGGTATCTCGGTGGAAGATTCTGATGGAGTTGTAGATGAGGCCTGTGTATCTTCAGGAGGTAAGAGGACTTTGATCCATCTGTGTTGTCTCCGCAGGAGGAACGACAATATGATATGGAGAATCAGACATGACATATTCTGGAGGCTCAGAACGATTGTCCAGATGGACTGGGAGAAGATGATAGTCTTGAGTTGAGGGAGTTATGGAATGTAAAGCAGGAAAGACTGACTCATGAAAGAGAACATCCCTTGACACAAGAATGCATTTTTGAGATGGAATATAGACCTTGTATCCCTTTTGACCCACCGGATACCCCACAAAATAACCTTGAAAGGATCTTTGGTCAAATTTGTCTTTTGGCCGAGATTTGTGAAGAGCATAACACAAGCATTCGAAGGTTCTGAGAGAAGAGAGGTCAGGCTTGGACTTATACAAGACTTCATAAGGAGACTACCATTGTAATACACGACTAGGCCATCGGTTAAGAAGGTAAGTAGCTGTTAGAATTGCTTCACCCCAAAAAGTTTTAGCCAAGTGAGATTGGAATAGAAGAGCTCTAGCCACAGTATGTAGACTTCTATGTCTTCTCTCAACAATCCTGTTTTGCTGGGGTGTATAGGGGAAGCTACGTTGATGGTTTATTCCAAGCTGATCAAACAGAACTTTGCAGTGAGAATTTGTGAATTCTGAGCCATTATCAGTGCTCAGTGTTTTAGTACTCTTTCAATATCGTGTATGCACAGTTTTGAAGAATGCGGATAGCAGGTGGTAAACTTTGTCTTTGGAATGGAAAAGAAAAGTCCATATGCACCTGCTTTTGTGGTCTACAGGGGTGAGGAAATAGAAGCAATTTGTCAGTGAAGGAATTTTGCATGGACCCCATTAGTCTACGTGATAAGATCAAAACATTCTTGAGATTCACTTGTACTCAAAATGTAAGGGTTACAGCTCTGTTTAGCTAAAGGACAAATTTTACAGCAGAAATCTTGCACCTAAGTCACAGATTTCAGGTTGTCAATATGTCTCAAAATATCTAGAGAAGTATGACCTAATATTTTGTGCAAAAGATAGGGAGTGATCACACCAAATGCTCTATTCACATGTTCATAAGATCTATTACAAAATATATTGTTGAGCAGGGACATCTCCTTGACACAGAGCAGATTCAATAGTACCATCAGGAAGCCATACTGGTGTAAAGTTTTTGAATGGAACAGGATGAAGGATCATGCTTAAATCTGTGCACATATGGTTCGTTGCTCCCGTATCTATGATCCAGTCTTCCTTCAACAGTATATCATTATAGCCATTCAGTAAAGAGGGAAAACAGTTGTACCGGCAAAATCATCCATATGCACCATGTTCACAGACTCTCTCTCTTGTTGTTGATCTACTCCTTTTCCCTTCGTCAATTTGGAGATCAATAACCTTTCATTCTTATAATAAAGTGGTGTTGCACCCATTGTTGCTCTGCTGAAGTATTTGCCTAATAAGCAGTGTGTTGTTTTCCTCTCTGTTTTGGGTACCCTTTGAGCTGATAGCAGTGGTCCACAACATCTCCTTTCTTGCCACAATGGCTGCATCTGGTCGGGCCTTTAGTTTGTAACAGACATCAACAATGTGCCCACTACGACCACAGAAACTGCACTCCAGTCCAGTCTTATTTGTTCTTTGTTCACCTTTTCCTTTGTCCCAATTGGTTGTCTTAGTCATGTTTGCCACATTCAAGTCTTTTGCCCCTGTAGCTATATTGACACTAATCTGCTGATGCTTCTCAGCTGTTGCTATCAAATTCTAAAATCTGTCCAGGCGTAGCAGAGGATCAGTGCAAATAATCATATTTCAATAACGTTCATACGAGTCATTTAATCCCATTAAGAATTCCATGACTCTGTATTCGTCTCTCTTTGTTTCAGTAATGCTCCTATTTCTTAATCTACGTGAGGCAGTGGTCTTAACTGGTCGTATTGGTTCCAGACTTGTTTAAGCCTACCAAAGTGTTCACCAATAGTAGTTGTACCTTGTCGCATAGTTGCCACAGTCCTTCTTATCTCAAACAGGTGAGGTAAACTTGTTGTACCAAAGCATTCTTCTAGGTCCTGCTAGAGCTGTCTTGCATCAAGAATAAACATGAATTGCTTCATGAGATCCAGTATCATAGATCCTTTGATCCACGAGCAAACAAGTCTGTTAGCTCTTTTCCATTTCAGAAAAAATTTGCTATCTTCTTTTGGTTTTTCCAGTGTACCATCCACTATTCCAACTTTCAACTTAGCCTCAAGGGATGATATTATGGCACTTCTCCATATCAAATAATTCGTTTCATTGAGCAAGATTCCAACGATCTGTGTACCAGGACTGTCACTGCCATGGACTTGTAGTTGTTCTTCAATAGAGTTGTTTGTAGCCATGATCTTCCTCAGGTTGCTCCAATACCATATAGAGTTAACGTTTATCCTTCAATCTTGAAGGGTTGTCACACACTTCAGTTCACTGACTGAACATGCAGTATTGACAAAGAGAGAGTCAAACAGTAGTTTACGGCTAAATTCCTTTTTCTCCAAAATTAGGTTTTCCTATTTGCCAATCAGATGGCTTTATACATGCGCACTTGGCGCCAATTTGTATGTACAGTGTAATGACTAATCTACTTAATTGATGAACAATAAAGTGTGGTTGCGTCTCTTTAAGTAGAGGAGTGATTTTCCACCATTCGATTATAACCAATCTCGCAGTTAGGATATGAACTGTACTTCACTTCATTTCTTTGGGTAATGCCATTGTTGCAGGTTGCTTCTGAGAATACTTCTAAGGCTGATTCATGAACATCAAGATGCGGCGTGTTTGTGCCATCATCATATTTCATGTTCCGCATCATCAACAGTTTCCATGCGCGAAATGCACGTTCAGCAACCTCCATCCGCCGTAGATGTTGTCGAACATAGGCCTCACAAGTGTTCAAACATTTCCTCCATCATGTCCTGAATCTGCAACCGGTTGTCCCATTTAGAAACCTTAGTAATCTGCATCTGGGGCATGACTCTGACAAACCAAAAACTTTGTGAACATGGGAAAAAAATTCGACAAAATCGTCATGTTGTTTTCTAGAGTTTTGTCTCCTATACCAACTGATGCAAACCAGATTACGGATGCAAAGTCCATCTCTGTTCTGAGAATAGAGTTGAGCAAATAATTCTGTATTCCTGCAGGAATCAATAGAAAAATAAGAACTCTCAATAAAATTCTAAAAGATAAGGTTTATTTTATTCAAAACAATTTGCATTATACAAAGACGACTTAGACTATTTGTAGTTGTAGTGATGAAGCAACCGTTCAGTTCCATCAGGCTGAATTAAAGCCCTTTCCATGCATGCATGGAACACTACAAAAGCCTACAATAGTAAAAATCAAAAGGTGGCTGTTTGGTGGCTCTAGACACCATTAAAACTCTCTTGCTGACATTAGAACCTTTGTCGCAGTAACACCAACATGGATAACATCGTAAGGGGAAAATCATGCCAGCCTTTTCTGCCATCTACTCGCCACAGTAAAAAACAAAATAAAGGAAGAATGACTGAATGCGACAAAAAAGTCTTTCAAGTTGTTGCTTTTAATACATCAATAGAAATCGAAAGGCATGTACGATAGCCATGTTACATCCCCAGCCAAAGCCGAACACTATTGGGAATGTTTGAAGTTGTTGGTCAGTTTTTGGTGTGCAAGTTATGTAAACGTGTGTTGTTTAAGTTGTGTGTTTGTGTAGTTAGTAAGTCGTGTGTTAGTAAGTATGTTAAGATTAGCTGATGACTATATAAGTCTGTATGATAACATTTAAATGCAGTTTATGAAATATCAGATTCTCAGAATCTTCTTATCCTTATCTATTCTCTTCCACCGCCTAACTCTCTGCTTCTCTTCCTCCATTCATTGTTTCTATTTCTCCCCTAGTTTCTGTCTTCTCCCTTCTTTCAATTCCAAGTTCTTACCAGCCTTTGTAACAAGATTGTTACAATTGATATCAGAGTTGCTGGTTAACTGATCCAACTATGCCTTCTCTTCCCCTTGCTATAGCTTTTGAATCTAACCACTCCCCTTTTCACCAGGGAAGCAACATATTCTTCACCATCTCATTCTTATCAGATATCACTTATGTGAATCAAATAGTGCATCTTTGCTTAGACGATTTCATGATACTTTTGTTTGATTTACACTCATTTAGGTAGGATCTAATGTTTTATGCAATGATTTATGCTTTGGTAGTGTTCTATGTGCAAGTAATGATCATTGGATGAAATTGACGATTTTTAAGTGAGGCACGAGCAGAATTTTCAGTGATTAACGTCCAACTTCGAAAATCAGAACTTGAGCTAGTAGTGTCTGATATGTGACTTACCACGCATGAAAATCTTGGAAGAAGCACTACAACGTCCATGAAGAACTCATTTCCAAATTTGGATTTAAAATGGACAAAATCGAGCTTGAACTTTAGATTGCAAAACTGTCCAATAACTATTATGTTTTGCGCAATCTAGATTGGTGTGCTATACATCAATATTAAAAGATCCGATTGGGACGTGCTATATACCAATGGAAAGCCTGAACGACGTATCACGTCTTTGTAGAAGACGCCCACTTGTATTTCGGCCCAAAAATAGGCAAAATACTGCACTAAAGTTGTTAATAAGAAATTGTCCACGTTCAATGAATAAGCAAATGCCAAAGATTTTGAATTGTATCCAAATAAACATGAGCCAACTTGATGATCTTATTAAAGATAGCATTTTTAGGCTCACATATACAAATACTTGAGAAGGAAGTTGAAGATTGCCATCGAAAGCCTAAAATTTAGGATTTTGATTATTATTTAGACTTTATCTTCAAATTGTATTGAAATTCTAATCTTTATCACCTAGCCTTGGAGGAATTCTATAAATAGAGGTCAATGCACGTAGTAGAGGGGGAAGTTGGAGGTGCCGTCGAAATTTAGGTTCCCCTCTTTAGTTTTGGTTGAATTCTTCTTGTTGGGGAGTCAATACAGTTTTGTAATTTTTTGAGGAAAAATTCAAAATAAATTCTTTATTTACTTCTTTTGATCCAAAGATGACACATCTTTCAGAATTCTCATGGCGCGATCATCAACGATGTAAGGCTAAGAATTTATTTACTCCTAACGTGGAGTAGGGTGATTGTATCACACATTATTCAAATTTTATGTTATTTGCAGTTTGGATTTTATGCTACATATTCTATGCTAGTGTTTCGATTTTCAACTTGCAGGTTTTGTACGCGTCAAAACATGCTTGTTCAAGTCCAAGCCCGATTGCCTCTTTATCTACGAAATTGGGAGCATACTTAGTCTAGAAATTCTTGAAGCTTTTTTTTTTGGAAAAAAAGGAGTTCTTAGGGGCAAATTCGGGTGTTTATGTGCCTAGAAGTTATATTAAAATTTATAACGCATCTTGTTAGAATTTTAGTATAACGAGAATGAATTTATATGCTATGTGATTAACATACAATAGAGTTACAATTCTAATTACATGTTCAGTGTGTTAGAGTAAAAAATAAACACTTTCCTATTAGCATAAAATCAAACTAAGGACTTAATTTGATTTTTTGTGTTTTAGCCAGCCGAAACATATTAGGAGTAATTTTGTCTCATTGAAATTCAACAAACCCCGTGTGCTTTTGCTTTCTCTCCGTTGTTCAATTTGATTATGCAATTTTATGATTTTTATAATTTTCTATTTGGTCACTATACATTTCAATTTTCTTCTTGTGATCTTGTGCATGTTGTTAGGGTTAATGAGTCTACGAGCTAAGAGTCTAATTTGTCTTCCTGTAGTCGACCCCGTTATTGCTATAGTTGATGCCATTCTCTTGCAGTTTTTAGTGATTTTATGGTATTTTAACTTGTTTCGTGATTATTTGTGTATTGATTATATACCTTAAGATTCGCATCAATTACCTCCTTCTTACAAAAATTCTCTCTACTCCTTAAGGTGTGTGCTTCTACACGCCCCAAATAGAAGGATTCTGCAAGATATGGGTAGCCTTCTAGACCAAATAGAGAGGAATCGGATATCCCTCCAGTAGCAAGTGACCAAATTGACTAACTTACTGAAGGAGAGGCTGAACGAATGTAATCCTGTGGCCCCTACAACGAACCTCGTGTCGCCGTGGATATTAGAAGCCCCCTTGGAGTCTAGCAACAACCATGTTAGATGGTTCGCCGTGTCAAGCCCGCAGGGAGCCCACCTTGTACCAGAAGATGCCCTTGCACCACAAAAGTTAAAGCAAACTGCTCCTAAGTCCAGCAAACCACAACCCTGCCACAGGGAGAATATTTTTCATGGAAGGGAAGATAAAGCTGAAGTTGGTGGTGTTACTCATGAGGTTGATGCTGATTTTTTTGTATACTTTACAACTGTCCCAGGTGGGTCTGTTCTCAATCAAGAGGCGTCTTATGAGACCTTGAATCCACCCGATCAATAACTTGTTTTGTTGCTTGTGGTTAATGGAGATGTTAAGCAGAAGCCAAGCTATGAGGCCTCTAAGATGAAAGATCAATTCCAGAATAGAGATGAAGATATCCCTCCTCCTGATATGCTGATGAAGAAGTAGAATGAGACACCCGAACCTAAAGATCATGCGGAGATTGTTCCTCCCGATTACCTACGCACCGTGCATGAAGTACAGGGAAAACTACAAGGCTGGCTTATCCCCTTCTAAAGTTGGAATCAATTTTTTGCTCCTTGTAAGTAACTTACATGTTACATGTCTTTGATCCAGGAGGCCATCTACTGATTTGTCTTAAGACGGCTATAGTTGCCCCATCAGAACCTACATTAGATAGAAAAGATTCTGTCCTGAGGGACCTTTTGGGTGATGAAGTGGTATACCAAGAGTGCAAATCTATACAGTCGCCTCATAACCTTTTTGCGTGATAGGTATCAAGTTAAGCTACTGGTGCTTGACTTAGTTGAGGAACCACCTGAGGGTGCAAAAGTGGTTGCAGGTAAGCTGAGCAACTCAAGCCCTTCTGAAGTGCATACAACTGTCGTAGACTCCTCCATCGCAAAGAATGCTCCACCCCTAACTGTTAAACTACCCAGCCCTGGTTTATCCCTAGGATATTCGGCTACGCCTTGAAGACTTACATTCAAAATCTTCGCTTGTGTTGGTGCACCAGCCATCCACACATTAAATGCATATTCAAAAGTAGGATCTTCCTCGTCTTGCGCCAAGTTATGGATCACATACGCTCATTGCAGTTATGTCGCATGTGCCAAAATTCTGCTCCAAGTAGTTAGTGCCTGCCCTGGATTATCTTCGGATAAACAATCAGGGAAGGCACCTCCCTCATCGGTCAGCACTTTTTTTATTCTAATACTTGGGGACAAGGATCTTAAAAGAGAGCGGCAATGTTACATCCCCAGCCGAAGCCAAACACTATTGGGAATGTTTGAAGTTGTTGGTCAGTTTTTGTTGTGCAAGTTATGTAAATGTGTGTTGTTTAAGTCGTGTTCGTATAGTTAGTAAGTCGTGTGTTAGTAAGTAGGCTAAATATAAGTCTGTATGATAGCGTTTGAATGCAGTTTATGAAATATCAGATTCTCATAAATCTCTCATCCTTATCTATTCTATTCCACTGCCTAAGTCTCTTCTTCTCTTCCTCCGTTCACTGCTTCTATTTCTCCCCTGGTTTTTGTCTTCTCTCTTCGTTGAATTCTCAGTGCTTATCAGCCTTTGCAACAGGATTGTTACAAGCCACTACAAAATGCAAAAGAAAAGAAAGCAACAGAATCCACATAAGAATTGGCACATTCTCCCTTTCATTATGGTGAAAAAATAATGTAAAAGCAATTTAAGACAAACCTCATGTACTAAAAGTGATCCTTCTTTTTAGGAGTGGAACTGCTGCACTTTTTTGTATATATTTTATGGAAGATTCGGCCAATTCAGGAATATGCTCTACACCAACTACACGACCTTCTGGTCCAACCATAACAGCGAAGCATGCAGTCAAGAAGACCATCCCTACACGCGACATTAACACTTGCCACTTAGGGGGTGTTTTGCGCAGACCCTCTTATGCTTATAATTGGATTATAAGAACTTTTTTTGAAAAAATGAAGA
>JAOWBN010243153.1:0-11968 GCA_028565015.1 Pinguicula moranensis | reverse complement strand
ACAGATAAGTACATCAAACTGAGTTAAACCCGATTCCTGACCCTATTACCGAACGAGGTTAGGTCCGTTTTATGAAATCCTATATGGCCATACCAAACAGGGTCACAAAGTTTGTAACCGATCGATACCCTACATTAACCCAAACCCCGTTTTAAAGTAAACCGGCTACCAAACGGACCCTTATTGGTGAAGTACTGTCAAATGTACATTGACGAAATATTTTTAGTAGCAATGTGTCCATTACGGTTGGATCATTCTCAGATTGGTGGTACTAGTTTTTCGCTCCGATTTATCGCAATGGGCCAAATGGAGAGGAATATGCTCTTAGGAATTCTGCAAGTAAATTATGTCTTTGTATTTTTTACTATGACTTAGGCCTTGTTTTGCGCAACCTTCTTAAAATTATAATCCAATTATAAGCACCTTTTTTCAAAAAATAACTCTTTTATTTTTTCAAAAAAAGTTCTTATAATCCAATTATAAGCATAAGAGGGTCTGCGCAAAACACCCCCTTAAAAGAAGCATTATTGTAGCATAAATTGAAGGTAAGGAGAATGTTGAATTTGAAGGTAATTTAGTAAAAGAACATAAAATAAAAAATGGGGCAGTAAGCGCGTTTGTAATCCTTGACTATCAAACGGAATTATTTTAAAAGTCTTAATCCGCCCAAATCATTGCTAAATGGAGGTCAAATATTTTGGTACTACTTTGTCCCTCAAATTATCTACAATGAGGGATAACCAAAATTCGGCTACCAAACACACCCAAAGTTATTTAGGGATCGCTGGGAACCCCTTCGTATGGACCACAACAAAAGAGGACTCCAACATGCTCCTCTCTCATTGCCTTATCCATGTATAAGGGACTCCAATAGCATTCTCTAGGTAGCATAAGCCCATTCTGGTCAACCACCTTGAATCATTTTGTTCGGAAAGCATGTTCTTTCTAAATAATATTCATATTATTGCTTACGCTAAAAGGTTAGGGAATGATGAAATAATCAATCATATATAAATTAACGATTCATTATCCACATACATATGTAATATATTCATTACTTTTTTAAAATAGAATATTTCTACCATGTGAACCCGAAACCTATCACTAAATTTTTGTGCAATGAATATATAACAAATTTCACTAAAAATCTTTATAAATTAATATTCAATTGATTAATGCGGGAATTAAAAAAATAGTAATGTGTTAATAATATAATCTATCATTTAAATAATAAATTTTTATGATTTCAATATTTATTATCGACCATGAAAGGGGGTTTGGGGCTATTTACTGAGAATGCTGGAAAAATTTGATTTATGTGAAAAATGGCAAAACTGGATCCAGGAGTGTATTACTTCAGTCACAGCTACAGTTCTGGTCAATGGTAGCCCTTCAGGGGAGTTCCCTGTGCAAATAGGACTCAGACAAGGGGATCCTTTATCCCCATTTCTCTTCCATATTGCAACTGAAGGATTGCATCTGATGGTTGAACGAGCAATCAATGCAAGTAAATGGAGAGCATTACACCTTGGGAAAGATAAAATACCATTATCTCATTTACAGTGTGCAGATGACACACTGCTCTTATGCGAAGGAACTAAGAAAAATATACAAACCGTGAAAGGGGTTCTAATACTCTTTGAAATGACTTTAGGGCTAAAAGATTTTTTTTTAAAAACCTGCATAATGAGGATAAATATTCCAAACCTGGAGCTTCAAGAATATGCGGATAGTCTAAACTGTCTGACAGCTAAGCTTCCCCAGGTCTATCTCGGTCTACCTTTGGGAGCAAATCCGAGGAGAAAAGCGACATGGGTTCCAGTAATTGAGAGATTACATAAGAAAATCAGAAGTTGGGAAAATGTTTATCTTGCTTTCGGTGGGAGAATATCCCTCATTAAGTCGACACTCACAGGATTGGTGACCTACTTTCTCTCGACCTTTAAGGCACCTAAAGAAATATTAGCCACCATCAGAAGAATTCTGTCAAAATTTTTATGGGGAGGAACATCCACAGTAAAAAACACTATACATTGGGTAAAGTGGGAGCTCGTTTGTCAAGAACCTGACAGTGGAGGTCTTGGAATAAAGAATCTAGAACTATTCAACTTAGCTCTGCTAGGTAAATGGCTATGGAAGATTATAGTGGAACCAGAAAGCTTATTTAGCAAGATCATTCAATCCCTCTACTTACAGCCAGAGGGACTACACAAGGGATTGAACATCGATTTCAGCTCAAATACGTTCATCCAGATGGTGGAACGACCTTAACAAACATGTATGCTCCGCATATTGGTTCCACAACAATATAAAGAGACAGATTGGGAATGGAGAACACACTAAATTCTGGCATTCTATGTGGACCGTCCTAGGTTGTCCAGCAGATGTCTCAGACAGGCTGTACTCGATTGCTTCAGATAAAAATGCGACAATGGCAGAGAAAGCGTATGTGGAGAGTGAGTAACTCCAGTGGTTATGGCACTGTAGACGACCATTGTTTACATATGAATTGTTGTTAATTCCAATTTTAGAAAATCTTATTGCATGTGTCGAGATCAAACAGGACAAAAGAGATAGTTGGAGATGGCAACCAAACAGAGATAACCAGGTAGACACTGTGAATTTAGCATATGAGATATTAACACACTATATGGGATTTTCTTTTCAGGAACAGGAAGAGCTAGCGACGAGCTGGTGCAGAGGATCACAGAGGCGCATACATGCATTTATATGGAGGCTTATACAAGACAGGATAACTACTTTTGGCAAGCTAAAAATAGAGGAATACTCATGGCACAATTACCAGCACCGGGATGTCGTTTTATCAACACCATGAAGAATCTTTGAAACACATATTCTTCGAGTGCAACAACATATACAAAATGTGGCAAATTTTGTACAGCTGGTTAGGCTATAAACATGTGGGAAGCAACGAAACACTGCAGCATTATAGACTTCATTTTTTTTTTTTGTAATTAAAACTACTTTATTATAACCAAGAGTACATACTAAAAGTTCCAATCGAGGTAGCAGAACATCTGTTGATCCTCTGCCTAATCTAGATCATAAGGTGACCTTACATCAGGCTTAGTATCATCACAAACACACCAAAATCAGACAGTCAGTCAAAACTACATCTCATATTTAGAAAATAATGGAACAACATAATTTCGGGCTCCTAAGCCACTCACCGAATGAGATGCCCTTGAAGTGTAACTTGTGCGCCGATATCCATTTCCAAGTTAGAATTTGAACCCATTCCACTTGTTGTGTCGGAGTTGTTACAGTTTCAAATCTGATAGAATTCCTTTCTTTCCAAATTGTCCAAATCACTGCTATCCAAACTGCCTTCCAGACTTCTATTCCCACTCTACTGCACAGACGCCTCAAGTGGTCTCTGAAGCGTGTTTGTATCTATGCAGACTCCACACATTGCACTTCAAACCAGCCATATACTCCAGTCCATAGCGCACGTGAGTTTGAGCAATCTTCAAATAAATGCTGGACAGTTTCTACTTGCAAGCCACAGTGTACACAAAGTTTGTGTTCTTGAGAGATGTTTATACCTCTGTGTAATAAGTTGTCCATGGTTTGTATTCGATTTTGTAGCATCTTCCAAGCAAAGATTTGCACTTTCTTGGGTGGAAGTTTACACCAAACTTCTGCCAAATCTCTTCTGCTGATCGTAGTAACCCGCAAACTTTGTAGCAAAATCAAATAAGCAGAAGATACAGAGTATTGGCCAACTAGCTCTGCTTCCCATCTCCACTCATCAACGAACTAAGATGAGAACCTCTTAGATTCCAACCTTGATATCATATCTGCTAGCATAGATTCTTCATGCTGCCTCAATAAATGCCTAAAGGATAAGCTCCATACAGTTAATCTATCATACCCTTGGAGTAACTCTTCCACAGTGTAGAATTTTCGATTGCTCAGCTTGTAGAGTCTGGAAAACCTCAGTGACATTATCCCTTCACCAGACCAGTCATAGTTCCAGAATAGTGATTTGTCTCCTCTGAAAAAAGTTAGATTAACTCTGTTACAGAACCAGTTTTCCTTAGATATGCCCCAAATATACTTCCACATGTTTGATACTTCATTTGGCATAGTTATCAGCTGCCAATTGCTCAGACAGTCCCGATTTATGTAGTATTTTGAAACTATAATGAAACTCCAAACACTGTCTTGTTGGGTGTGTAGACGCCATAACCATTTGCTCAGCAAGGTTTTGTTCATCAGTTTTAGGTCTTTTAACCCCAGGCCTCCCTCCGATATAGGTCTGCATAGAACTTCCCAGGCTATCCAGTGAATAGGTTGATGCACATGAGATTTCTGTTGCCATAAAACTTGCTGATGAGCCTTTGTATCTGCATGATAACCATTTCGGGGGCTTTAAAAAGAGAGAAGTAGTATATAGGTATACTAACAAGGATAGATTTTGCAAGGGTCACCTTCCCTGCAAAGTTTAACATTTTGTTGCTCCATTGATGAATTATGCGCTTTATGATTTCTATGACCAGCTCCCACATTTTTACTCTACGCGGATTATCACCAATTGGGAGTCCCAAATATTTGAGTGGCAACTCTGCAGTCTGGCATTGAATGGTTCGAGCATATTGTCCTAAAGTTTCCATCCCAATATTGATGCCATAAAGCTTACTTTTAGCAAAGTTTATAGACAACCCTGATATCAATTCAAACATTCTCAGTATCCCTTTCATCACATTAATGTTTTCTTGTGAACCATTTGCAAATAACAAGGTATCATCTGCATATTGCAGATGAGATACCTCCATGTTACCAACCTTCAAACATGTCCATTTTCTCAGCTTTGATGCACGGGTAATCAGTATATGCAGGCCTTCCACCGCCACCAAGAATAAGAAGGGTGACAAGGGATCACCTTGCCTTAAGCCCCTGCTCATTTTGAATTCACCTGTGCTGCAGATGCATTCCTCAATCCGTTTTATCCAAACTTGTCAGAATCCCATCTTCTCTAACATTGTCAACAAAAAATTCCAATCCACCGTATCAAAAGCTTTGGCAAAATCCACCTTAAATAATACTGCACTTCTTCTAGCTCTCTTTACTTCGTGAATCACCTCATTTGCATCCAAAACACCGTCTAAAATCTGTCTACCTTGAAGGGAGGCAGTCTGCATTTTAGATATGAGCTTAGGGGGCACCTTTTTCAGTCTATTGGCCAAGAGTTTGGATAAGATCTTGCACCCACATCCCATCAAAGAAATTGGCCTGTAATGATCTAGAGTTAGAGGGCTAGATTGTTTAGGGGTCAATGTAATGAAAGTAGAATTTAGCCCATTTGTAAGCTTGTTGGTGTTATGAAACTCTCTGAGAAAAGCAATAATATCCCCCTTCATTGTAGTCCAATGTCTCTGTATAAAACAAAAGTTAAAATCGTCTGGTACCGGGCTCTTATTAGCAGCACAACTCCAAACCGTGTCACGGATCTCTTCTTCTGAAAATTGCTCTATCAAACACTTGGTATCTAGCTCAGACACACATGAGGTTATAAGAATGTCTATGGTAGGTCTGCACCAACTCTCAGAAGCAAAATGCACTGCAAAGTATTCTGTAATTCCATTTTTAACATCACTAACTTCGTTCAGCCATATCTCATTGAAGTACTTACCACCAATGTGACTTCGTCTCCTATTGCTGATCATCCTAGCATGGAAGAATCTGTTATTCCCATCACCTTCTTTGATCCATGTAACTCTTGATTTTTGCCACGATATTGAACTCTTCTTTTGTAAACTATGTTGCAATGATACCCAAGTTTCATGTCTGTTAGCACATTCAGAAGAAGATAAACTTCTCTGTTCTGCAATATCATCAAGTTCCTGCAGCTTGATTTTCAGATTTTGTACCTGTCTATCTACCATTCCGAACGTATTCTTGTTCCATAACTTCCATTTTTGTCTCATAATACGCAGCTTTTCATGAAGTACATAGCTCGCTCGTCCGCATACTACATTTCAGACCACTCCTTTCGAACAAACTCCGCAAAACCAGGTTCGTTGTTCAAACAGTTAAGAGTGCGCACAATTTTAGGGCCCCAATTCGCATCCTCTGCCACATACATAGTAAACCACCTGCACTACCCTCTGCCGCACTGTGACACTACTCGAAATCAGTATTAGGCCACATCATTAAGCATTTTTGCCAACTGAGTGAAGACAACTTTGTTTCCTGTATGCAGATTAGATCAGCCCGCATCTCTCTTACAAGTCTTCTTATTTCACTTCTCTTACTGGCTGTACCAAAACCCCTGGCATTGTAGGAGAGTAGGCGCATTAAACTAGAGAATTGATGTTGGTGGAAGCTAAACGTTTCATCCAATTGAACTGTGCAATATCTCTGTCATTCAATCTATCTAGGCGATATATTAGTTCGGATCTCGGGGTATGCGGGGAAGACCAAGTTCAACAGCCAGATCAAGAATTTCGTCGGAGGATAAACCACAATTAGGCCCTTAGTTTGATGGAGATTCTTGGATTCTTCGGGTGTGTTCCATTAAGCGAAGATGAGGATCAGGCATGCTCCCCAATCCTCTGTTTGTCATTGATTTTCCCACAGAAATAGATCCTGGAGACTGTCCTAGGGCCGCTGGTATAATCCTAACTTCACTCCTAGCAGGACTACCATTTACAACTGTATTATGTATCGCACCTATGTGAGCAGTATTTCTAGTTTTAGTTATATCTTGAGATGGTTATGATAATCCCTCCTCCGATGTAGGCTACCTTCTTAATAATCTGAAGTTGGTCTCAACAAGTTCCTGGTGCTGCTGGGTTGGATGGACCATTCGCTAGTTATTAAACGCGGGTTCATGGGGCTCACTGCTAATGATCATTTGACTTTGTAATTCCTTCCTCGTATTCGGTGCCAAATCCTTCGTACCAGACATATCTCTCCTTTCGTTTTGACGTCCAGAGTTTCCTGGCACATTCTCCTTGGCTTTACACTAAATTAGGTTAGAGTCTTAATTGTCTCTAACCTCGAGCTCCACTACGAATTGTGACCTATGAGATTTTTTGAGTTCTGCACCTCCAATTGGGGGAAAGAGTGTCCAGAGATACCATCTGATTTCCGGTCATCCGACTGATTTCCGGTGACCTTTCCACCATTCACCATCACTTGCTTCCTTTGCGTATTCCCACCTAGAGAGGGCCATTCTTCTCCGATTGGTTTTCAGAACTTTACTTGATGCACAGGTTTTGGCTCTGCCCATTTCCTTACCTGATCTGAACTAGAGTCTTTCTCTTCAAACACCTGAATACTAAATTAGGACTCTGCCGTCTTGACCTCGATAGCTTGATTAATCAGCTGGCAAGAGTTTGTTAACACTTTTAGTCATCCATATTGCAGCTCTGTTTGTTTCACTATTTTCTCATCTATAGTAATTAGAGTACCTAACCTTTCTGCAATAGCTTTGAAAAAAATCATCGCACCAACAATGTAATGGTGGTCCTTTCACATGAACCCACATAGCCCGAGCCATCCGTTCATTCACCAAATGCCACGGTCTCAACGAGTATAGACATAATTTCTCAACCGTTATCTGATCAGACATTGACCTTATTTGTTCTTCTTTGGTATGAAGTTTTAATAGCACTTCTCCTCCCTCCAGGCGCACTGCCGAACTATCTGCATATCCCGCCGTGTGCAGTATCTCACTCAAACTCTTTGTATCTAATATTGGGGAAGGAGTGCCAATAAGGCAATTGGACAACCTGGTCGCCATTTCTGGATTCGGATTATACTCTAGCATCTTTGTTTCGGTGTTTATATGTGCATTTATTACCTCTGAAGGGGGTGGCAATTTTAAAATTTGGGGGGTGATAATGGCATGATCTCTTGCTTCACTGACTCGTAACTGATGCGACCCAATCCATAGTCTGTTTAACCTTTCAACAAGCAGAGGCCCGACTGAGTTTTTAGCAAACCTCACAAAACCATATGCATTTTCCGGGGTAATCATTTTCTTATGAACATGAACATCTTTCACATACCCATATGCTGAGAAAATTTCCCACATCTATTCACGCTTCCATGATGAGGGGAAATTCGCAAAATAGTATGATATAGAGTTGGAACGCAGCTTTTGGATAAACTCTGGAAGTGGTTTACGAGCCAATTTCGAACTCTCTCCATGGATCTTACCGATACTTTGTTTTGAACAGGGCTTCGCTGGGATCCATTCCCCCTCTACATCTTTTTTGAGAACTTCAACTGGATCATCCTCCATGTCAGCAGAGTGTTTCCATTTGGAGTTCGCACAGCCGCAACACCTCCAACCAGGATCAGAGCCCCGCTTGAGACTACCCTACCGTTGAGCGCACCCGGACAATATAGAAAAAGTAGTTCCGGCAAGGATGTAAGGCGAAGAGGACTTGATTATGTGAAGATGTACGGAGAGTGTTGAAGATTTTTTTGCCAATTCGTTTACATTACAGACTTCATTTAGGAGTGATCAAGCGAAAGAAATTGGTCGAGATGTGAAAATCTATTTGCCACAGCCTAGTTTGGGGCACCTGAAAAGCGAGGAATAATTATGTATTTATTGGCAAAACACTGTGTACAGTCTCAATCACGGGGCACACAAAAGTTTTCACCTGGATATGGGCTACTGTACATAATAAAGTAGAAACTGGGTTGGGGCTAGTAAATTGGCTTCAAAACCCACAATTGTGTATTCAGTTCACATTGGCACTTGAACATTAGATGTATTATTTTTTAGGCCTCGGCCTTTGATTTAATAAAAATTAATTTTTTGGATAAAAAGAAATATTATTATTTATAAAGATTTTACTGTAATTTGGTGGCTCTTAAAAATATTAATACTAGAAACCCCCAAAGTGTTTTCTTGGTGAGTGTAAAATTATTAAATGCTATAGCGCACGAACTTTTTGGCGCACGAATCGCACGAATTTGGGCGAAATGACCATTTTGCCCCTGAGTTAAACACTGGCGCGATTTTTAACACGGGGGCAAAATGGTCATTTCGCCCCCAAAAGTGTTGGTCACGCGCCAAAAGTTCGTGCGCTATAGCATTTCTCAAAATTATTTAATGAACCTCGGTACACGAGACCAGCAGTTAGTGTGGAAAATCGCATCTTTCATGGAAAAACAGTCATGTCTTATATCTCGTGTCTCTTGTTATCCAATTGAGAGTATAGTATGTACTACGCCGATCTGTGAAAACAACCTAAGATTGAGATTTGAGTTTTGGTCCTAATTGTGTCTGTTCCTAGTAATGAACTGGATTACGTTTATCTGAATTTGATGAATATCAGTTGAAAGATTAATGGTGCCGTTTGGTTTGGGGATTAAAGAATTAAAGAGGATAAATTTCTTTTTAGGTAAATAAAGCGGATAAATTTCTTAATTTGGTGTTCCGATAAAAAAATTGGTCCTGCCCCGAGGGATTAACATGATTAAGTACATTACTTAATTTCCACCTTAAATCCATATTTATCCCAGCTTTGGTAACTCTTACTTGAATCACTAAAATTATTTGGAAATTAACTAACACAATCATCCATAATTTTCAATCAATAGTATTAATGAATTTTTTCAATTAATAAAAGTTTTTCAATAATTTTTTCTTCTTCAGAAAGTTCGAATATTTTTTCCACTCCGGGACTAAACAAAACAAGGATACTTCTAATGAGAAATGATATAGCGCAAGACAAAGGAGGGCAAAGCAGAGTCAATTTTACCATTATACCCTCGTGTTGAACACTGACACACAAACTAACCTGTGGTATAATTGTCCATTTTGTATTATCTTGCGGTGTCTTGCGCCGTTTTTGTCTTGCGTTATATCATTTTCTCTACTTCTAATAATTTTTTTCTTCAGAATGTTCGAATCTTTTTTGGTATGTTTAACACACTCATTTTATAACCCTGATGTTGTCGTCGCTAGCAGCCACCCAACCGGCGACGATCTGACAGTAGCCACCCCTTCAGTACCTGTCCCTCTCCAGGAAGATGACCCTGATGCTGGACCCTGGATCTACCCTAAATGGAAAGGGAAACGGCCTCAGAACGAAACAACAACGAATCATCAACATCCACAATTCTCTTAGTATTTTCGGCAGGTTAGCCTCCCTCTATTTCACCAATTTCTCTGTTGCTGGTGAGGAGAATGACATGTGGAAAACCTTTGCTCCACATGGTAAGGTGCACGATGTTTTTATCCCTAAGAACCAGGAGCCTACGGTGCGTCGTTTTGGTTTTTTTCCGGTTTTGCCCCCTTAGGCTGCGTTTGGTAGCCAGTTTCTGGGCGGATTAAGTCGGGTAATCGATGGTTATCCGCCTTTACCCGACGTTTGGTGCACACGCACTAAAAAACCAGTTTAGGTCCGGATTGCGTTCAGGTCCGGATTACTGTCGGGTTCCTCCCTTTTTTTTTACCCGCTCACGCATCGGTGGATTACGAAACCCGCCAATAACCCAGCCTGCACGATTACCAAAATGCCCCTCCTTACCCAACTTATTACAATAGCACCAGGTATAAATACAGTTTTGTCTAACGACTAACCCTACCTTTCTTCTTCCCATCGCGACGTCTCCTTCGCCAGACACTCCGGCCCATTTTCACGCGACGCACCAGAGACAAGATTTGTTGGAAGGTTTCGTTTTCTGATTTTCTTTGACTTCGATTTCGAGTTCGATCTTGTCTTGCATTGCATTTGTGGGTTCGCTTGTTCGATTTCTTTGACACGATTTCTTTGACAAGATTTAAGGGGGGTTTTGTTCTACGTGTTTTGTTCTACTGGGTTTTGTTCTACTGGGTTTTGTTCTACTGGGTTTTGTTCTACGTTTTCGCTTTAGGGGGTTTCTGTGACTTCGATTTTGGCTGGGGTTTTTTGTTAAGAATTTTGTGGGAAACTATGGCGTGCTCTTCTGCGGGTTTTGAATGGATTTTGAATGGATTTCGTTGATTTTGTATTTTGAATGGATTTTGGAATGTGACTGTTTAGAAGTTCCTTTGAATGGATTTTGGAATGGTAGTTTCTCTTCTGCGGATTTTGGAATGTATCGTCATTGATGTGTTTTGATTGAATTTCATATTAAGAAAAAGCTCTGATCTTTAAATGGAAGTAAAAGCTCTGATCTTGGGCGATTTCATATTAGCAGAGAGTTGGCAGCGTATTAAGAAAACATACTACAATCTACTGCTACCAGTAATTCCAATGATTGAATGACTAAAAAGAAAACGTTTTATTGCTTCATGAATATATACAGTGCATTTGATTGAATGCATGCCCTTGCATATTGTTAGGGCTTTTATTTTTTCTGATTGCTTGAATAGGTCTTCACTAATTTGCAGTAATTATTATCAGCTTCAAATGTTAATAGGCTCTGGCAGCGTATTAAGAGATTTTATGCTAGATCCTTTGGCATACATTACTAGGTGTTGTTACAAATGGTATTATTGTAAGCAAAAGAACACAACTAATTATTCTGATCAAACCCTACAGCCTTGCACATTTGTGAAGAATCTTTTTCATGTGAAGAATCTTTTTCATGTGCTATTGAACAATCTTCATTATTCTGATCAAAGTTCACCTTTATTATTCTGATCAACCTTGCACATATGTGAAGAATCTTTTTCATGTGCTATTGAACAATCTTCATTCACTAATTATTCTGATCAAACCCTACAGCCAATATTCATCATTTCTCTACCTCTTTTTCATGTGCTATTGAACAATCTTTTTCATGTGCTATTGGTGCATTTCTTAATGTTGTCAAACCTTGCACATTTGTGAAGAATAGTAATTGGTAGTAAAAAGGCTAATCTTGTTCTTCCTTAAGGGTGTACATTCATATGTACTCGTTGCCTGTGTAGTCTGTATGATGAATAGGTTGGTTACGGAAGCCTTCTGCATATGCGCCAGAGCCTTTTTGGTTGCATTGCCTATTATTCTTG